>JAJDMX020000077.1:0-130767 GCA_022345685.2 Nothomitra cinnamomea | reverse complement strand
CGATGGTGAGGTGGGCGGTGGCCGCCCAAAAGCGGTGGCCGTCCAAAAACACCGGGTGGCTAAACGAGCACCCTTTACAAGTCCCCCCTCCACTTCTGTGGAACCCATTCCGCTTTTTAATATCGATTATAGAGATCACAGACCATTTACAAATCCCACCTATCCCAAAAGGCTCCATCACTCTCCCCTCGTATCCTACTCCAGCCCCCTGCCCCTCGCATCGCCGACCTATCTACGTCGAGAAAATCTGCGTCTTACTCATAACCTGCGTGAAAACCTGCAGCGCGAGTTTTGGTTCTGCCAATCACCCACATTAGCCATTATCCTCTCCCATTCCTCTCCCCCCGCTCTCCCGCTCAGGTAAGACCACGTCAGCACTCACGATAATAAGGAACTTCATGCCCCGCCTCAAAAACCCTCAACCACCCCAAATTCCTCACCGTCTTGTACGTCCCACCCGCAACCCCATTAACCGTATAACTCACCACCGCCTTCGCTTTAAATGCCGCCTGCTGGCTCCAAGTCACAGCCTCGACTGCTGATTGGCCGCCGAACCAATTACATATCCAATCCGCGTCGCCGGCCCAGATGAGCGTGTTGATACCTGATTGGACGACGCGGGAGAGTTGGGGGAGGAAGGTTCGAGCATCTAGCAACAAGAGATACATACGTAAGCCAGCAGCGGACGGGAAAGAGGATATTTAACAACGGAGGGAGGGGGCAAGCTCACCGTCACCCGTAGTCTGGAACTTTTGATACGGCGCATTCGGACATTCCTGATACTTAACCTTCGCACCAATCGCATTCTGCACACTCGCGCTCTGCAAATAACTAACATACGTCGCCGGCGGATACGAGTCATTACTCGGCTCCCGAATATCATACACATCAAAATCCGCCGCCTGGGTCAGCGGCCCCTCAATATCATTATAACACACATTATCCGCGTTCTGGCACGCTGAATTCGAGCCAGAATTATAGCACGACTGCACTGCTGGTGCGCACTTCTGGTTGTAGGTGTTTGTGAGTGAGGTTCTGGTGGTGGCAGAGATGATGGGGGAGTAGGTGTTGGAGTAGGAGAAGTCAATGTAGGCTTTGTATTGGAGGAGAGGGTCGTACCAGCCGTTGTTGACGCCGAGAGCGATGAGGGAGACGTTGTGGCCTGTGATGGAACCGGATGCGATTTGGGCGTTTTGGTATTCAAAGTAATCGGTGAATTCGGGGCCGTAATGGCCACCGTAGGATTCGGTGAAGATGCCAAAGTCGCGGTTCTCGTACTGGGGGAATTGTGTGAAGAAGGCCTGGAGGAGTTTCCAGACGTAGGGAGCGGCAGTGACGGTGGAAGTTACGGCGTCAGTGCCGTAGGAGAAGCCTGTGCCGATGGGTTGATCGACATAAAGCATGTTTGCGTAGTTGTTCCAGCTGTATGGGTTCAGACTAGGAGTACTCGCACCGTTGTAGAACTGGCAGGGGCCGTTTTCTTGAAAGAGGCCGATCATGGAGGAGCAGCCCGGACCGCCGTTGAGCCAGGTTGCGAGAGGAGCAGTGGTTGGATTGTTGCGAGCTTCAAAGAACCAGAACCACATATTCATGTTTGTACCAACGGAGAGGTAGCCCGAGTATTGATCGACCCCCGGAGTGGTCTCACAGATTCCAGAGTTTGTGACAAAGGACATCTTCGTTGCCGTCGCTGCATGCTCGAGGACTGTGAAAGTCTGGCCATCACGAACTTCAACGTAACGTTTATCGAAGCCTGCAAATGGAGCTGCAAGGGACGAAACTGCGAGCCCGAGCCCGGCAAAGATCAAACGAATAGAGGAGCGCATAGTTGGCTTAGCCAGGAACGGTGGCAGAGATCTTGAAAGATATTGGCAAAACCAAGCTTGAAGATCTCCAAGAAAAAGTGTGTGGCACAACCCGCGCTATATAACGTCTCGCCGCATAGATCTCCTCCAAGTCCGGTATCTGCGCGGGAGCTTCTTCATCCGTTCTTCCACAGCGTCCCCCATGTCTATCTATCCGCTCGCATCCCAGTAGATCTAGAACGCCATTAGAACCAGTGCGGAAGGAGGCTTGCTTCGGCGGGCGACTGGCTGAACGAATGACCGACGTTAGGCTCGATCCTACCCCATCCCGCTTCTCGAGGTACGTGCAAAAGAAGCAAAAGAAGCAAAAGAAAGCATGATCGACTGACGGGACACTTTTTTGGTCGTATAGTCCACAACCCTCGCTCCGCTGCAGCTCCAGGCGTGCATGATGGTTCGGAACATTCTAGCGTGGGATGAAGGGTGTGGTGTGGGTGGGACTGTCTCGTGTGGGACTTGAGCTTCACAGGCAAATTAGCAGAGTACGAACCAACAGGCGAGCAGAACGACTATGCACGGTAGGAGAATAGATCAAGGTATAACTACCTATAACGGATTACCTTCAATCAACCAAGCCAGGGGGTACCCTACATCGCGTCCATCTGATATGCATGGATTCGCGATCCACATCAGGAAAATAATCTTCTGGGCGGGCGATAAGCAATCTACCGAGGCTTGTGGTTCTGCTCTCCAGTCGCAATCAAGCATCGCCAAGTCCCCACCTTCGAACCTAAACCTCACACCAATCACAATGAGGAAGGCGACCGTTATGTGTCGCGGTCAAATGTCAATCCCCCACCTTGACGCAAATGCAGGTGGCTGGTCGGAACCAACCAATCGAGTATATCAAGGGTTGCGGTGCGGCCGTTGGGCCCTGCATTGGCTCTACCCATCCGCTAACGATGCCGGATAGATCGACCAAGAGACGAGAGATGCGCAGTTACGTAACTCGTCTCCCAGCTCCTAGAAACGCCACTCCTAGAGCGCTCAGCACCTTGATTCAACGTCAAGCAGTCCTGCAATCTCCCAAAGAGCCTTCATAACGCCCAAAGAACGAATTCCCTAAACATTTCACCACTGTAAATTAGCTAGAAACCAAAAGAACCCTCATTTGAAATATCCAGACTCATCAAACCCTCTAAGCCATCCACTCCCACAACCCATTTCTTTTCCCCCCATCCCGCCCTCCCACAAGATCCGAGCTTCCCCATCCAGACCTCCCCTCCGCTCAGAGATGGACAAACACGAAACAAAAGCAAAAAAAGAAAAAGAAAAACACAAAAGATATCTGCGATAACGTAACTCCGTCACATCGTAGAGAAGTAGAGTCGGTGACGCAATACGCAATCCGGCAACTCGAGTCGAAATCTCAAAGCTTCTTTCCCCGCGTTTTTAGCAAATCACTCCCGAGCTTTGACTTTCCCGTTTCGAGATAGCTTGAGGAAGTAGCGCCACACGGAAGCGCCCACCAGGAATTGGGGAAAGGTACGTCGTAGAGAGGTGTCGATAATCCGGCAGCGTGATAGTTCGCTGCTAAACAAATAGATCGGGAGATTTAGAAATTTACAGATTGATCCGCAAGCAATATTGAAATAAATGTAGCATTCTGCGTAAGGTGAAGGAACTTCCGTGAAGATGTAACAGCGGCAACCGCATTGCCGAAGGCCTCGAATATACACACACATACAGAGTTCCAAACCAGCCCCAGAGTTAAAAGCAATTTTTTTTTTGGAATTTTCTATATACTACACCTCAACCGACCGACCAAGCAACGCAAAGCATACATACATGCATACATACATACACCCCCACCACCATAGTCGCAAACGCAACTCATAGAATATCCCCTAAACCAACAAAAAGGACGTTTTTTAGGCTTTTCAGCACTATACCCCACCCTGCACCCAAACAGACCAAGCAAACACAAAACAAAAATATTCCGCCCCAACTCCCCGCTCGAAAGCACGTGTGACTACCCGTACCCATCACAGAAGCAAGGAATCTCAGTATCCAGAACCCCTCACTACCGAACGCCACAAGTCCTTCACCCCGGAAAAAGAGCTCGGGCAATAGACTAATGTAGAATGAAACCCCGCGCATACCAACCCCAATCTTCCAATATATAACCAACGGAGAGAGAGAGAGAGAAGAGGTTATCACACCTCCCACCACCTAGTCAATAACCATAGCATTCCCCTGCTGTCCAAGCTCGGGGGACCCAGTGCCAGAAGGGACGCCGCTGGTCCTACCGGAGAGATATCCGCTATCGAAGGTAGGCATCTCAGAGAGGAGGCTAGCGTTATCGGAAATAGGTGGGCTGGGGTGAAAGTTTCCTTGAGCGTCGGGGGCGGCGTGGACGAATTGGTATTCTCCGTTGGGCATACCAGTGTTTCCCATAACAGTATTACCAGATTCTGCGGTCATGGTGTTATATCCACTGACGGTGCTGTTGCCAGGAGCGGATGGTTGAGCGACGCCATTATTATACCCACCAGTGGGACTGTTGCCAGAAGCGAAAGGAGGCTGAGCGGTGACGTTATTATATCCACCGACGGTGTTGTTACCAGGAGCGGATAGTGGCTGAGCGACGACGGTCTGTTGGGAAGTGATATATTGAAGAGGGAGCCCGTTCGGCGGAAGGACAGCGTTTGGCTGAGGAACGATAGACTGCTGAGGCGGAAAGATATTCCGCTGAAGGGTAGTGTTAGCCTGTTGGGTACTGTTGGCTCGTTGGCCCAGGTTTCGCGGAAGAGGGTCATGCCGATGCGACTTATCATGCTTACGGAGGTTCGCGGGACGGACGGTGAAAGGCTCCAATTCGATGTTGAGCGGGTGGACATAGACAGGTTGAGTAACCTTGTATAAATTCTCGCAGCCGCAATAGCCCCTCCAGTCCCACCACCCGACCGGGTTATCCATGAGCAGCGCCATAAAATGAGGCTTCCAGTTAGGTCCCGCGATGAAATCCGGATTCAGGATAAACCTGGGTCTGTAGCCCTTTTGAATGAGATTCGGAGTGAAGTCAAAGACAAAATCCCCATTCACGTCGGTTGGCGGTAAAGGAGCCTCGAACTGTCCAGGTGCCCACGGCCTATAGGCATTTACCTTCTCAATAACGACCGGCATAAACGCATTATCAGATTCGCCCACCGAGGCGTGGCTGACGTCGCACACCACTGCGGCAAATACAACATGGTGATAGATCCGACAAAAAGAACCAATTTCGGCCAGAGTCTGTCGCCAAAAGGGGCTGGACAGGTTCGTGAAGTTCAAGGCTTCGGCGACCAATTTAATGTTGACAAACACCTCATTGATAATTGTGCAAATGGTTACCGACTTAGCGGGAATCTTCTTGGGCCAGAGGTACTTGAGAACAGCCTGTTCGAGGTCCGCAACTTCCTCGCTGCTCAAATATATGCTGATAATATCGGTCATTACTCCGCGCTGATGACACGCCACAGGTCCTCTGTTGTGCGGAATAGGGAGGACTAAGTAGTTGCCGATGGTATGGCCCACCAGTTTCGGTTGAGGATGCATGGTAGAATTCTTATTAGACCCCGAGGGCTCACCTGAGGAGATGGTTTGTTCAGGGTAATGATACCCATGACGGCGCAGAATAGCTAGGAGCCCCTCGAGTTTAGTGTGTCCAAGATTCCCCGGCCCCTGATGTAGAGCAAATCGCTGACGTAGTTTCTTCGTAACTCCGTTGTCAGGCCGAGCAGGACCTGTGTGGACAACTTGGCCATCACGAGACCCTTGGAAACCGGAACCAGACACAGCCGTGCGATCTACAGGTTGGTTTGCTTCAGGAACAGACATTTTGAGTAGTTCTAAAGAACGAACAAAGGAAACTTGTTGGTCCTCAGCCAGCTGGATGAGGACGATGAACGAGTGTGCGAATGTGAAGCAATGAGAAACGAATGTGTAGACTAGACCCAAGAATGAATGCGTAGATTAGACCGAAGAACTAATGCGCGGGTGAGCACAAAGGTTCTACCGGTTGCGGGAGGCGAGGGTCAAGGACGAAGCCCGGCTTCTAAAACGTGTAGACTCATGAGAAGTTATATGTGGGGGTGTATCGATGCATGAATGATACTGAAATTCTCATGACGACTGGGAAAGCTGTCTAACTGCCGCATGACAGCTAGCCTCGTTGGCGACAGCCGGTAAATACTTGAAAGAGGCGAGAGCGTTCGCTTCGACATTTCGGAGCGGGCCGTGGGAAGTACCTGCCATTCGAGCATGGAAATTTGATATTGCGGGTCAAGGCCGTTCCTGCCTTTGCCAGAGATGCATTTTCATCTATGTTATCCCCTAGCAAAACCCGTAGACCTCCCAAGCCCAGCGCCTCTCTTGTAATGCCTTAGTACATTTTCCGGCACGCAACAGAAATAAAAGGGGGTTGTGCCCTCGATCACCAAACAATCATCACTTTCCACACTAACGAGTCATCTCGCACGCTCGGGAGTACATTTGCGACTCGTTAGGTACAAGCCAGGCCTGGCGTCACATAGAAGTTAAATTGAGTCTACGTATTAGTGGCACAATACACACGTACCCAGCCTCGAACTCCAAAACTAAGCCCATCTCTTGGCATCAGATGCCAATGGCACGCACACACCATAGCAGGTGTCATTGCGTGGTACCTCAGAGCTATCCTAACCGAACGCTCCAAACCTGCGACAAAAAGTAAGCTATACAAAAGCCCCAGGCATTGGATATAACTCTTCCTCTAACGCATCGTCTTGCGCGTCTTGCATAACGTCTTCCATGACCTGAGTGACCTCTACCGTCGCCTCCTCACCCTTTATTTCCACACCCCTGTCCCTTTCCTTCTCCCCCATTAAGACCCGGACCGCCACGTCCGCAGCCCTAGTCTTAACCTCAATCCGACTTGTCCCGCCCCTCACCGTAGCAATCTCCTCCCCCTTAATAAGAACCTTGCACCAATACACCCCTTTGTCCATCAATTCCACTTGCCCCTCTCCCTCAACACCAACCCGATAATCAACCCTTTCCCTGTCAGCCAACTGCCCCAACCTCACCTTCGGGTGCAATAAGTCCACCTCCCCGCCCAGAATCCTCTTTAAATACCGGAAAACCCCTAATCTCTCCAGAACTCCTTCACAAATCCGAAAGTCTCCTCCAGAATCCACATACACCGCCCCAATCACACTCTCGACCAAATCCGAGAAGAATTTATCCGCCTCCAGCCGTGCGAGCTCCGCCCAAGGGTACCTCCTTTCTTCTTCCAACCCCTTTCGGATATCGCTTTTTAACCCTTCATACCGCCGCATGCAGGCCGCCTGTGCTCGTGCAATCTCCTGGCTATGATGCCGCATGAAATTCCACAACTGTACCGGAACTCGCCTCTCTGTCTTGCCAAAGTCTTCTTTCTCTTTCACTTCGACGATATCCGGTCTCACAACCTCAACAGCAGCCTCCATGCACAAAAATGCCAGGAAATCTGCATTGACGAGTGCAGCGCGGGCAAGATGGAGATCAATATGAGAGAGTTCCTTCTCGTAGTCTGTCCCATGTACGAAGAGAAGAGAAACGACAATATTATCTAGGACAGAGTCGCCGAGAAATTCAAGGCGCTGGTAAGAGACTGCTGCGGATTGTGTTTCAACGGAAGGGTGCATTATGGCTTCAAGAAGAAGACTCGGTTTACTGAACTCATAGCCGATCAGACGTTGAAGATCGGAAAAGTGCGTGGGGACCGAAATTCCAATTTTTGCTGCGGAATACAGGATTTCATTGCTCGTTGGGAGGCCCTTCCATGAAATCTCCGGGAGGAAGACACGGAGGCACTTTATAGCCTTCTCAAATTCTCCGTCAAGATATGCGGCGCCGATGAGAGCTTCAACAACATCTGCAAGAACCTTCGTGGACATCCTTCTTGTCCCACCTTTGTCTTGCCTCTTAATCAAGTCCGAGACATAAAATGGCCTCCATTTCTGGCCTGCTTCGCTGTTAGCATGATTGAACACAATAAAGCCACCGAACTACACCAGCTTACCAGTAAATGCCTTGGTCAGGATGAACTTGTCAAGTCCAGTTTCCCGAGCAGCTCGAGCTAAACGAGAATTCGCAACAGCCCGATCCTTCTTCGCAGAGAGGTATCCCTCATGCCAATTTTGATGCTCTGCTATCAGCTGCACGGATGTGCACAACTTCAGTATGCTGTCACCGAAGAACTCAAGCCGCTGGTAATTTGTACCCTCTCTTGCGGATGACGCACTTATGGCAGTAATTACCAGGCCAAGGTCCTGGATACCTACAGGGGCCAGAATAGTATTGCGCAGTTCATCTGCGACCATAGATATCTCTAGGCAATGCAATATCGAAGGGATAAAGAGTGCAAACTGAGCGTAACGGAACGGGAGGTTATCAATGACGCAGTTTTGTGCCAATAATCTTTCACTCCCCAAAGTATCTTCAAGTTGAGCGTGAGCAACGTCTTCAGGGACCTTGCTTGCATCACTGACAACATGGAGGAAATCACGACGCTTCGGGAGTCGGCGGGCTAGGATGGAAAGCTCTCCGGAATCATTGACGTGCCCACCCTCCTCACACAGCCCTTTATATATATAAGGTGCATGGTTTTGGCTGGCATCCCGAACGAGACCACAATGGAGGTTAGAAGCTTGCGCTTGCATTAACGTAGATGCGTCACATGTTCCGGACCATTGATAAAGCTGGCTCTCGAGATCGCCCTGCGGGTAGAAGATAGCCGGGTAATCCATGTCTTTCGAGCTCATGCGGGACTTGAAAATAGACATTAACAGAAGGTGTGTCATCTCACGCAGCTTGTTCAGATCTTCGAACAACCCAGGAGTAGTCCTCGCCGCCCCTTGAATCGAAGCTCGAAAACGTATCGACTCGTTCCAAAACAGAGTAAACTCGGGGATGCATGGTAATTTTACTGGTAGGAGTAAATTCATCAGAACTGGTCCGTTGATACCACCGTCATTGATTTCGACAGCAGAAATGAACAGGTTCGAGCTGAATTCCGACCATTGACGAGCCACAGCAACCCATGGATTCAGCTGTGCTGAAACATCAACTATTGACGACCGCTTTTCGACGGCAACTTTCATATCATCATCCGCGTCGTGCTGCATAAGTGGTAAAAGATTATCATTTACCAGGCCACGCCGATGCAGTTTAAGATACATTTCGAAAGCAGCATCTTTCTGTGCCATACGCTCCGTGCGCCACCGTTGGGTTCCAGCTGCCCGACGGACATCGGCATCTACAGAAATTGGTAGCGTTACGACTGCACTGACTTCATCGGTCTGGGGATGTTCAAGTATTGAAAATGCTGGCCTCAGATCGACAAACGCGCTCTTCGGAAGCGTGGCGCAGAAATGGTAAAGATGCGTTTTGGCATTCTCCAAAGTAAGTAGTGCGCTTCCGATTCATTAGATCTCTGGTCTAAAGTAGCTTTGAGAGATCTTACCCCGTTGAAGGAACCCGAAACTCCCGACACCCATATTCTCCTAGAGACTCTATTCGGGATAACTCTTCCAATTTCCGCTTGTCATCCATATACATACGCTTCATTTCTTCTTCCAAGTCATGCCAGCGATTTACTGCAGCCGACACATCAGTGCTCGCGAGCATGATAACGTACTTGGACTGTTTTGCCCTGGCTCTTCCGCGCCGCTGGACGAACGATTTCAAATTCGGCGGCTTCTCGTAACAGATAACCATATGACAAGCAGAAATATCAATGCCCTCTTCTAAAACACTCGTAGCAATTATAAGATTCTTCCGTCCGTTTCTGAAATCGTCTAGTGTATCCTTCTGCAAGTGAGGGTCAATCAGGTCCCCGATAGCTCCAGCTTTACGAAATGGGTTGGAGGATGTTCCAACGAACGTCGCACAATCAAACAGATGCTTTGTTCGCGGATGCGCTGAGAGGAGCTGAGACAACACTGCCGCTGCCGCGCGCTGCTGAATGAAGACGAGGCCAGCAAAGTGAGGAACACTCTCTCTGATGAGAAGCTCGATAAGTCGCTTCAGCTTCGGCGAAACCTGGCCTGGCCTTTCAAGAACGCTTCCTTCCAGTTCTCTTTCATCCGGCGTATGGACTTGATACAGCTTTTCCAAGAGATACTTCTTCTCTTCGCCGTCCCAACCCGCTAGGACTTCGTCATCTTGTCGAGAGCTCCGTAACTTTGCAATTGATTTTACGATATAATAGTTCGTAGCCCAAAGTCCTAGTTCCTCAAAAATATGGCATGACCGTGTACAAATACCTTTGATTTGGTCCTGGCAGTAGGTCTTCCTTGTCCGGATTACTTTTTGAAAGTGGCGCTCGTCCTTGGGAGAATTCATGGACTTCAGCATGAGAACAACATAAGGATCCTCCATGATGTCAAGGCGCTGATACAGGTCCAACAAGCTGTCATATGCAGGACATAAACCGTTGGGAGGAGGCGAAACTGGATAAACAAGCTTTTCTAGCAATGGCGGATGGACGTATTTCAGCAGCTCTTCCCGATGGATTCTCGGTGTTTTGCTAATGGCATTTAGGTTCTCCTCAAGAATTCTGATGATAGTCAGAAGGACTGTTGATTAAGGGACTCGGATATGACTGACTGCAGTCCCCGTGGTTTTGATTTGACGACAGGGCTTGCCGACATCCCCAGGATATGAGGTACAGCCTCTGGCCCTTTATCCCGGAGCTCCCGGTGATAGAAATCTTGCATGATCCTATTTGCTGGATGCGACTCAACGCAATGGTGGGCTAACGAAAGGACACTATCAGCTGCGAACCGAGCGTAAAAAGCGGACTAGATTTACCTTCGTCGAAGATCAACAATGCTAACTTATCCATTTTAACAAACCCATGCGTCAAGGCGTCGTAGAGGACCTGGTGAGTCGAAATCACCACCCTCATACCCTTTAAGACCGCATTCCAAATGCTTTGGTCACTCCACCGAACAACATTATCCGCCCCGCTGAGAAAGCAAGCCGGGACAGCTCGCAGCTGACTACTAATCTCATTGTATTGTTGCTGGCATAAAGAAACCGTAGGGGCAAGAAACCACACATGCTAAAGACACAAACACGTCAGTAATCGTAGAACTGACGCCAGCAGGAAAGCGAAGAGAATATAAATACCTTCTGACCGCATCGTTCAAGCTCGGCATGGATACGAAGAATAGCTCTAGAATTCCGGGAATTAACATTAGGAGTCTATCTTGTATGCGCTGGGGAAGTGTGTCCACTCCAAGTTGATAACAAGGCTATCTCTAATTCGCATCTGGGAAGATAAAAATCGTAGAACTCGACCATACATGTGCGTCTTCCCGCTCCCGGTGTCCATCTATCGTCCATAAGCACCCCGCCTGGAAGAGTAAAGCGATTCATCATGCATACCGTAACGACAATATTCCGCTGCATACTCTCTTCAAACATTTCTAGCTGATATGGCCGTGGCCGCATAATTTCGAATTCCGCAGCGGTGTTTCCGCCAACACCTTCGCTTGAAAAGCCTGGAATCTCATCCTGCGGGAGAGGAACCCCTCCCATGTATGAAGACGCCAGGACGTATTCATCGGAGGAAGAGTCATAAAACTGTTCGTACATCGAGTTTGTATAAGAATGGCCTTATTTTTGTTTTTCTTTGTTCGGGTCACGAAGCGGCCTATTCGACGCCGTCAATATCGCGCCAATATTTTGCCAAGACAAGATTCGATCTGTCTGTTACACAAGGCGAGACTTTTGTCGAGAAAACAAAAATTGGAGCGTGGGTGCATCACTCCAGCTGGAAGAATTGCTTTGAATTCATTCATTGTGGGTATGGAAAAGAATCAATTAAAGACCCAAGTCGCCATCAATTCGTTATTAACACCCGCCATGTGAGCGCTCACATCTTCTCCAAAGAAAATGCACGACGAGTAGCCATGGTACAATATCCAGAGTACTCCGGAAACGAAAGATAGTTCTGAGTTTAACACAATTCAATCCCATCGCTTCGCTTCACCGATCATGCTATTAAAACAAGTTGATTTTTGTGGTCGAGGTCTATGGGTAATAGTACACGAGTTTTGTAGGTTTTCCGGTTCCCAGAGCGCCAGGGGAGAAGCGCAGGAGGGTCCCGAGAAGACAGAGAGGAGAGCTGAATGTGTGAGAGATGTGGGGCGTGAAGGGCAGCAAAGCTCTACTTGGTGGACTCGCGGAGGAAACTAAAAGAAAGTCGTCAGCGAAAGTTCTTCAAATCTATCCAGCTGAACGATACTTACGTGATCAGGTCATTCCGATCCTTCTCCTTCTTCAAACCACCAAAAGCCATCTTAGTCCCAGGAATATACTTCTTCGGGTTCTCCAAATACTCAAACTACCAACAACGATCGCGTAAGCTTCGATGCTTTCAAGGCCAACACACCTAAAATTTGTACCACCAGGATTAACATACAAGAGTCCCCTCGTTCCATTCAATACCCTTGGCCTTGTTTGCATCGGTGTAGGCGAAGCCCTCGACTGAGCCAGTGTGTCGTCCGAACAATCCGTGAAGGTTAGGACCGATCTTATTACCCTCAGAAGCGTCCAAGTTATGGCACTGAGCACATCGTGTCTGTTTATTATCCGTTAGCATACAGCTTCGCAATTGCCCCGCGAGCCAATACAAGTCATGACGTAGATATCCGGGAAGCTGTTTATTGTACCTTGAAGAGATTGGCACCCTTCTTTGAGTCTCCTGTGATGTATGTTAGCTCCTTCGTTCCGTAGATACCAATGTCAGGCATATGTAGTGCAAAATGGGATATTGAGCGAACTCTATTAGTGCATGTAGACAGCCAAAGACGTCTCGGTCAAGCAACGGCAAAAGCACGATAACACCACCTCTCATCCATCAAAACTGATGCTCAGGCACAGTATATCCTCAGTCCAACCAGCTTTACCATGGGTCATAGGTCAATTGCAAATGCCCATGAGCTGAAAAAGGAGTTTGCAAGTATCGCACGAAAACGTCCGAGGAAGGCCCGAAGTATTCACGTACCGTCTTTGAAAGGCATTTTGAGGTAATAAGGCTACAAAGTCCTTCTAAAGTTGCACAAGCTACAAAAGAATGATAAACGGCCGTAGGGAATGTGGCTATAAGTAACAGTTGTTGAGTAAGGAAGATGCAGGAACAAGTCTCGGATAGTGAAGAGGAAGAAGTACGGGAATGGGCAAGAAAAGTTTTGGCGCTAGTTGCGGAATAGTAACGACGGGGATAGAAATGCGCCTGCAAAATGGGAAATTAGCACCTTGTGGCGCAAGAACCAGGAAATAGAAATCGTTCAAGCGACTTTTCTTAACTGCCATGGCCTCTCAGCCATACCATTTTATCCCGCACGTCCAATCAGCGACGTCTAAATAGTCAGGCCAGTTTCTCGTCGGAAGAACCGGGTATTTTCGGAACTTGTCGGGTAAGAGGATGATGATTATGTAACTCTTTGCATACATAAAATAACGCAAGAATAAAAGAGAAAATTGAAAAAAAAAAATTTTTTTAGGGTTCTTAAATTTGAGCACAAGATATGTCGCAAGCACCATGCCGTAATCTTATATCTCGCACAAGCTCACTCAAACCGGGGAAACCACTTCCAATCTGAATATACATTGAGTAGTATCTACCATTACAGCCAAACCAGCATCTCCGCTCAACATTTGTACCTCCCAATAATTCCAGTGATTTACCATCTCACCAGATCCCCAACCACTTCTTAACCGGTCTCTTCTTCCCTTCCCAATCCGTATAAACCCCCTTCTGCTCCTCTCCCCCGCCGACTCCCTCCGCACCACTGCTTCCAACCTCCAGCGCTGGACCCAGCCCTTCACCCTCCTTCTTTGCAACCCAGCCTCCAAACCCTTGTTCATCCTCCAATCCATGCGCCTTTCTATACTCTCCCCTCTTTCTTACATCTTCGACCTTTTGTCTTCTTCGCTCTGCTGTCTCGGCAGAGATACGAGCTGTATGCAATCTGAAGACCTCGGTGTATGTCCTCATGAAAGCTATAGGATGGTAGAAGATATCAGAGATAGGAGGGAGCATGTCTGCGAATGGTGTTGTGGTGGTGAAGGAGGTATGCAGTGAGTAAAGTGCAAGCATGGTCAAGGTTGACTGGTTGGCATAAATGTTAGTTCTACGAACATAAAATGAGGAAATTTAATATAGTGTGAGGACATACGAGAGTGATGTAGATATGTATTGACTGGTTGGTCAGGAACCAGTGCATGAACGTGCCCTCGGCAGGCATCATATTTGGGTATTTCTTCGTCTTCTGCGCTCTGAGTGCCTCTTCAGAGAGCGCAGGGCCGGGATAGGAGCGCGGTGGTAGATGCCGGCGAGCAGGGTGGGAGGGCGGGTTAAATTTCGCGGGTTTCTCGAGAACGCGTGGTGAAGATTTTATGGATGCATTGCGGAAGATAAATTGCTGTAGGACGAGACGTGAGGTGAAAGGGGAGGAGCCGCTGGGGAGCAGAAACCGGGGGATTGTGCGGAGTGACATCCTTCTTGGTTGTAGAATCGACAGAGGGTCTACACCCCGCCAATTCGTTGATGATAAGAGGTGGGTGGTGGTTGCTGTTAAGAGACTGGTCTGTGAATGTCTCGCACACTTCGGGGACCTTCCGGCGCCAAGATCGCCAGGATCCCTACAAAAGCAACAAAACAATTGTTTTTATCAACACCTGAATTGAAAAATCGAAGAAAAACATGGAAATATGCATCTAGGAACCAGTGCTTTGTCTTGTACCTTTTAGTGATAGCTCTCACAATAGATACCATTAATTGCCCTAAAAACTCAAGGTTTTACTCCTTGATCCTCTATTGATGCAGAAGTGTCCTTTTACAGGTATTTGCAAGTTTCTGTCAATTTTCTTGGCATTGCGGCTCATAACTACTATCACAGCAATAGATAACAATTATTAGTAACTCAAGTCTATATAATCACAATAAGCTGTTTAAATGCCTCCAGAACATACCTAATTGAAGAGGAAACTTATGCTATCCAAAAGAGTTTATGAAATTACTAGTTTATCTAATATTTCTCAGCCCCCACTATTCCAAGCCAAAAATAAAGTGGTTACAAATTCCAGAGCATATTGACCTTACTTCCAATAACTTTTCAGACTTAAAATTGATTCGACTAGTACTTAAAAAGCCTTCAAAGCTGAAAGAGCCTTTACTAATGAAGTATACCTTATCGATTAATATTCTTGTAAGTGATATACATATATATTCATGAACAATACTGCAGACAGCTAAAGCATTTGATTATGCTAGGTTTATAAGTGTTAAGGCTTAGAAAACATCAAAATACTATATCAAATTAAGTTGAGAATTTAGTGTTTGAAACAGCAAAGCAAAAATTATATATAATAAAAAAGAATTCTAATAGTCTGATATCAGCAACCTGGAAGACTAGAGACTATTTGATGAACTTACTAGAACTTATTTTCAAGATAAAATTAAAAAGGATATATAAATAAGTTAGACAATTACTTATTAACTTAAAGCATTATCTGTAGAGCCAGAAAAAGAAGTTATAGAACTATATGAGAATGAAAGCAAAGTTAATACTGAAGATGATAAAAAAGAGGTTAAAAAGACTTATTTCTTTATAAAAGTTAGTCCTCTTTAAGTATTTTAAGTAATTATTAGTAGACATACTTATTATTAATAAAAAACTGCAACAAACCAATAACTTGCTAAAACTTAAGTAATTCCTCACTTTGATATAATGAACCAGCTTCTAGAGCTTTACAAGTACCAAACTTCTGACTGTCACAACTCATCTACTTATTGCCTACCATTTAGAGGCGTCAACAATGAACATTTTACTTTAAACGCTTACTTGATTTGCCAATGGGTTATAGCAGTTAACGAAGGCATTACTTTAATTTACAATCTTCTGTTGTCACTAATGAATTCGATAATGAATATACAAAAAGCTTAGAAAACAGCTTCTTTACTACCTTCAACTGCAATATCAACTTTTTTGCTATTTACTTTGCTTTCACCACTACCGTACTATTCACTATATGCTTTATCAGTTCCTGTCCCATATAGATCTACTAGGCTTCATAGCATGCTCACTAAAATCCCAAGTTAGGCAAAAGCATTAAAGTCTATAGGGTCAGCTAGTAGGCCTTTCTTATCTGAAAGTATAATAGAGCTACAATCTTTACTAACAGACTTACTCAATTTAATGAGTCAATATATCGCTTGATATAAAGAGAAGTATTTTGAGTAAGAAGTACTTCTAAGCAATGTGGTAGAACAACTTAAGAGAGCTACATATAATCTATATACTATTACAAAACTATGTGCAAAGGATTAGTATCGTCTTAAAATTCCAGAAAGCTTGGACAATCTATTAATAAAGAATATCATGAAGTTTAGGCAGCAAAAAGACTCAATCTAATTTATAGTCCCCCAAATAAGAATTGTGTTATAAGCGGAACTACTTAAGATTTTCATATGGCAGCAAATAGAAGCTAGTCAAAATTATATTACTTCTATTCACCAAGCCCAAATTGCCAGTAAGTGAAAATGTTTTTATTTATATTACTTAATACTCATAAAAAGAAATTGACACATATATAGGCCCTTCTGCTGGAGCTAAAATTACAGTGCAACTACATAACTACATAACTATAATAAAAAGTAGTCATATAACTATGTAGCTATAATGGAATATAGTTAGAATGTGATTATATATATAAGTTCTTACTGTTTAACAGCTTTTCAGAATCTCATCTCAGAAGTTCTGATGATATTGCCATAGTAGCGATAATACTATGCTAGTTGAGGTAATACTATCAGTAACTAGTAATTCTTATCTTCTTCTACACTTATGTGACAACTCTAAAAGTGATTTAATACTCTACTATCAAAGGCAGCTATTATAAATTGCAAAAACGTTTCAATATCAGTATACAGTTCAGCTAATTCATAATATCGTCTCATCTAAGTTTTTAGTGTTGAAAAGGCCTCTTCAACTAGTAAGTAGTTAAAGAAGTATGTAAGTAAAAATGCAAGCACAATACTAGCCTCTTTATATATTATTTATAGTTCTTAATAAAGTATTAGTAAATACTAGTAGTAGGTAAAGAAGACATACCACTGAATAATAAATTCAAGTATTTTCTATGCAGAGGACACTATTTGAACCTGGAAATAGATTATACTATAGTAGAACCTAATCTATAATGAATTCATTATATGTAGCTACTATATAACTACTATGTACTACATCATAGCAAATAAACTCGCAACTGCCATAATATAATAAGAGACTCTAATGTTCAGACCATTTAAATAGAAGTGCTTGATGAGAAGTAACCTCTTGAAGAGCCTAACTCTTTCGACATTTAAGTGAATACTCATTGACTGCAGATTCGTCAAGAAAGAGTACTTGGCCAGCTGCCCATTTCGTAAGGCAACTCATCTAATAGTTTTGAAGCTTTTAGTTGCACTCAAAAGCTTATTTTTGTAACTAGCATGACAACCAGCATATATATAGAGTTAAATGAAGACTTATCACTTTCCTAGAAATGCCCTTGACCTTTAAACAATGGCTGATCGTAAAGAGGCTGATATCTAAAGTATACTTTTCCTTAGTATATACTGTTACTTCATCAAGATATAATATAGAATCAAGAGTCAATTAGTCTACGATATCTTATTGTAACTGTTAGTTCAAGATTCCTAGAATGAGAAAGACTTACCTGTTCAATATCTAGCGTATTCAGCTTCTTTGAGCCAGTTGAAACTGTTGGAAGCGTATTGACACGCTGAAGCATAAAATAATGCTTGATCATAGTTTAGCGTGTGGCCACGTATTTTAGGCACACACACACACACACACACACACACGAATCCCGTAGCTAGTCTTCGATTAATCATCACCTACATCGTTCACTTTGCAACAGAAACCAACTTTGGTGGTTTAGGTACGCCCCACACTTGAAGATTCTTTCGGACCTCCAAGACCATGTCATACGAGCAAGGAATTGACTTAGCATTAGTTTTGGGTAGTATCCCGAGCTCCAATTGAACTTTTATATTATTTAACTGCTTCACAGACAGTTTATACGGCATGGTGGGGACGGGGACAAGGCTGCAAGGTGGAAAGAGAGGTATATACGAAAATGCCTACATAGAGGTCAGCAACAACAACACTACGGCTTAAGGCGCTCTACAGATTATCCTGGAAAGGCTTTACATATAGGGTATCACGATACTACTAAGAAACAAGTGATATAATAGGCTCGTGGTTGGCAATTAGTTCGAATTGCTAATAATTGCTATCTATCGCTGCGATGGTGGTTGCGAGCCGCAATGCCAAGAAAATTGACAGAAACTTGCAAACACCTGTAATCTGTGAATTTACCTTGTTGCCTTAATTTAACCGATGTGCGACTAGATAATCCACGCATTTATGTAAACACTGAGAAATAAGGACTAAAAGACTCAAAACAAGAAAGAATCTGATTTATGAACGGCTGGGTCGCCAGGCTACCTCTCGTTGTATCACTTCGCGAATGCTTGCTATATTTCGATGGTTTAAAGTGCTGAGGACTAATTAAACACAGCAACTCCTTCTTTATATGCAGTAGCAACAAAGCTCACAACATCCTGCAGCCTATGAATAGCAGAATAATACCCTCGCGTCTTACCATTATTTTCCTCCCTGCGGCAACAATAAAAGCATGTCGATGCGCCCCTTCTCCCTTTAATGCGTCGGAAAGTTCAAACTCCACATTGCAAAAGCCCTCTCTCCTGAAGAAAAAGAAGAAAACGCAGACCAGACATAGAGGGTATTATCAACGATATGAGGAATATGATGGATACGGAGGTGTCTCATAGTAAGTCGTAGTGCCACCGCTACCCCCTCCCCTTCCACTTGTTCGATAATAGTCCTCTTCGTACCCTCTCCTCACCCCAGTAATACTCTCTCTCTCAAGCTTCGCTTTCAAGTCATCCATCTCCCTATCATACTTCTCTCGATCCTTGGGACTATCAAACTCTCTCATTTCCCTCTCTGCGGCCCGCCTTAACCACTCATCCCGATTTGCCTCTGCTTCTCGGGTGTACCGCACTTTTTCATCCTCGTAATCAACGGTCGTAGGGGCGTCTCTGTATGTCGAAACGTCATTCTCGGAATGCCTATATGGGTCTCCACCATATGAGAATGACGGGCTCCTGTTCCGTTGGCGAGGTATCGCATTGGCGTTAGGAATATTAGTGCTTCCAGACCGCTGGTGAGAGGGAGGCGGGGCAATATTTGTCGGGCGTACTTTGCTTGTGGAATTTGACCGTACTGGCCTGTTGCCAGGATCCAGCTTGCCAGTGTCGTGGCTTTTCCCGCCCCCAGGCTGAGCCACATACGGTTTCCTTTCTCGCTCAAGGCTGCTGGGAGTCGGAGGTGGAGGCATATCGTCAACAGCCGATTCTGATGGTCTCGGGTAATATGGTTTTCGTTCCCGCTCGAGTGGTGGCACTGTCTCAGATCGAGAATGGCTATACGCGGTGCCGTACTCAACGACTTTAGGAACATCTGCATCATCTTCGTTGGATACTGCACGTTCGAACCTCTCTCTATCTTTCTGGTCCGCCGTTCTTGGAAACATGTGACGATTGCACTCTTTTGGAAACCTCTCCCTTGCATCATCCGCATTGCTAATGGGCATGACTTTGATAGCCTTTTGTAGCCGTTCAACTTCTTGGTCGGGGTATGCTTTTATCAAAATTGTCATCCATGTCGCAAATCCGGCAGGAGTCAGGCCAGGTATGAATGGCGATTCGTCGAGACGATCCTGAACGAGGTGGTGTTCGCACTCTAGTTCTTGGTAAAGCCGTGAGAGCGAAGTAGGCTTTCTGCCCTTGAATTGATCTACTCCTGTGTTAAGGCAGCCTTAAAATTCAAGATATTTGAGGCAACATACAACTCCAAAGACAAGGTTCATCCTGTATCTTTACCATATCGTAGTAAGCCGCCATCTTGAGAGGGGTCACCACAATGCTGTTCTGTGGCTCGAAGTCCGAAATCTGCAGTTGCCGTGTCAGCGCCATTGTCAAGGATGCATTTGATTCCAATAGCAATGTCTACTTACTATATGATTTGCCAGGCCTCTCAAAAGCTGGCCCAGCCTCGTTGTTGGCCTTCCGGCACCATCGAATAACACACCCCATGTCTTGTCGAGCGGGGATGGCTCCTGACTTGTTGAGGCCCGCGCCGGTCGAGGTCGGACAGGATTCGAATCACTCACAGCGGGAGATGGAGGACCCCGATCGTTTGGCCGCACCACAGAATCCCTGGGACTGCGTTGCATTGGGTTGATGTAATTTGCGGTACCGGTTGAAGGAGACCCATACGTTGAATACTCGGGATTTACACGGGGAGACGGAGGAGTAAATGTTGGACCTGCGGGATGAGATTGTGTCCGGGCGAGGGGGATGGTAGTGTCTACCGGGAAACCACCAGATGCCTTCAGGTCTCTTATGACCTCTTCTTTTAGTTCTGCTTTGAGCTGGGCAAGGTAGTCGCGGTTGGTGAAGTCTGGTTGAGGCTGATCGGATGCGGCCGAACTGTGATCTGTATAACGAGGGTAAGCGGACTCCCGAGTAGGATCGGACGAGTAGTCATCTCGTTGAGCAGAGGGCGCGCGCGGTCGCGCGTATGTTCTGGCCTCTCTCGCATCTCTTGGATCTCTTGGGTCAGAATATGAAGCGCTTGCTGGTGGGGGCGGATAGCTAGTAGCGGGGTATGCAGTTGCAGAACGAGGTTCGACGGGACGTACGCCTGGTGGATAGGAATATTCCGAAAACCCTTGGTCTGGGCGTGGACTTCGATAGCCGTCGTACGCCATAAGGATGGTGTTTGATGGTTTTCAGACTCAACTTATTTTCTTGTGGCGTGGAGAAGATTTGGTGGAATCAGCACATGTTTGATCCTGGCTAGCAGCGAATAGGACCGGCTGGTAAGTTGATGACGATAAAGCAGGGTGCAGAAAATGATGCAGCGGAAGAACCTCACGCCCACCTGACGGATGCAGAATTAGACTCACCTTTTGCTTTGATTATGGATGAGATCACGTTGCATTATGATTTGCTTGACACCGTGACATGCGGAACGGCGAAAATAGCAAATTTGCATTTTCGTTTATCATTGCCTTTAACGGCTGCGATTGCCTCTTAAGACTAACCTCGGTATCTCCGCCGATAAACATTCCCATCACCTCAGCCCCAATTTCCACCGCAGAAAAGGTTCCATCCCATCACGCATCCTCGTCCCCTACTCCCCATCGGCATCGAAAAGGTTCATCCCGCTCGCGACGTCTTTAGCGTTGTAGACTTTAGAGATCGGACCCGTCTTACGACGGATCGTCCCATACGCCTCAGTTACCGTCTCCTAACACTTGTGAGCACTGGATGATACGTCCAAGTAGAGTGATTCTTTACCTTAACGTTTACATGGCCCGCCTCCCCAACTGGCTCGGTTATCCTTCCCTTTCCCTTATCCTTCTTTCCGCCAACAGCAGTCCAAGTGAATCCATCACCATCTTGAGCTCCCAGCCCAACTGTCGCAGTGGTGGAGCCGGAACTCAAAAGACTCATCGTACTCTTTGTATCTATCTCGAGCTCTGCCACAGAGCCAGCAATGCTCTCGGTGCCGACATCTGTTGTGCTCATAGTGGTGCTGCTAGTAGTGTCGGCGCAGCTTCTTGGGATATACTATGTTTCGTGTCCCCCATCAGCTCCGTCCGGAGTGATATCACTCAATGTGGGTTCACTTACAGGTATGATATCGTCGTCATCGTCATCGCCATCAGAGCAATCCATAGGAAGCCCACACTCTGTGTCTCCGTGAAGGATAACGCATTCAATGCAACGCTGAACAAATCCTACTGTTAACAACTGTTGTTTGGGCTCTGAGCAGGAACAATAGCGCCAAAGCTTCACTTACAGCATTGTCAGGGTTGTGACGTTGTGCTTTAGCGAATCCTGTAGCCTTGGTCTTGACTTCACCACACGTCGAACAGAGCAGTTCGTGCGGCTGGCAGCCTGTGCATTGCTTGCACTTCACGTTATTCTTTGATGTTGGTGTTGCAACCCATCCGGTATTTATCCTCCATCTTAAGGCGTTCAGCTGCTTCTCTGAGTAGAACGCCTTGTCACGAATCATTTCACATGTCATACACTTCATCCTTTTATCTCAATGTTAGCTCCCTGTGTTGAAAACGAACTCCTCGGGGTGTGCTTACTTGTCAGGGACGGCAATGTTTTTCACACTTCGCGTCATTTCGTATTAGTGAGATGTGAATGATCGAGTCCGAGATCACTTACTGTAGAGCCATGCCTGGGTGTCCAAGTTCGTATTTGCTCATTGGTTTGCGTGAAGATTGGCCACGCCCGAAGCCCGATGCACTGCTCATCTTTAATGTCCCCGATTATTTGTCAGCGCGAAACGCGATGATATTGTGAACTCGATGTTAGAATCTGCTTACTGTTTGTTGAATGCAGGTGAAGGTACGACGGATGAGAAAGGTGAAGTTGATAACTTTGATCTGTTGTCAATTCGAGAAGCGACGATATTGAAAGCTCAATGTTGGAATCTGCTGACCTTTTTGCGAATACGGGTGAATGAGTGACAAGACACGAAAGATCAAGTAGGTGACTTTGATCAGTTGTTAATACGAGACATGGTGATATTATGAGCTCGGGGTTTGAATCTGCTTACTCTTCTGTGGATGTAGTTGAATGAATGAAGGACAGAAGGTGAAGCGAAAGTCACTAGCCAGTCATCAGTACAAGACGCGGTGATATTGAAAGCTTGGTGTTCAATTCTACTTACCTTTCGATGAGTGTTAGTCAGTGAGTGGGTGATTGCAAGGTGACGGAGCTTCTGGTGAGTTGTCAGAACGAGATCTGATGATATTGAAATCTCGATGTTTTCAGTCTGCTCACCTTCAGTGTAAGCGGTTGTGTGAATGCTTGCGAGGGCGAAGACGGCTGGTGAATTGTCAGAACGAGATGCAGTGATATTGAACGCTCGATGTTTTAGGTCTACCTTCAGTGCACGCGAAGCGGCGAATGAGCGAGAATATAGGACTGCTGTAGTGAGTTATCAGTACGAGACATAGAAGTGTTATAAGCTCAATTTTTAAGTCTCTTACCTTCCACTGCATGCGTGAGGAATATCTTAAACGCCTTTGATCAGTCGTTAGTACAGGGTGTAGTGGCGCTGTCAGCTCGACATTCGAATCCACTTACTTCCTAGTGAGCATGGAAAGTATTTCTTGAATGCCATTTATAACCAGCGAGAACGGAACGGCCACCTTGAATAGATCTAGTCAGTTGTCAGTATAAGAGGTGGTGTTATTATAAGCTCGATGTTTAAATTGGCTTACCTTTCTACGAGTGGTGTCGAATCCTCTTGATGAGTATGGAAGGAATATCTTGAATGGCCACAGTCAGTTATCAGTACAAGATGAGACGGTATTATAAGATGTTCGGGCATGCTTACCCTCGGTAGGTGTATAAGGAGTGAAATTCGGGAACGAGTTGCGGACCTGACGTGTGGAAATGGAAGTAGACGTGGGGGTAGAGGCGGAGGTGAAAGCGAAGGTGGAGGTGGAGGTATGCGTGGGGGGCGAGTGCCGTGGAAGCGAGCAATGGAGGGAGGGGAAGGAGATAACAAGGAGGGAAGAGTTCAAAGTGTGACTGCTGATCACGGCCCAACGCTGGCCAGCAACACGGACGTTCAGCTGGTTGGTTGGAACTGAGCACGTGAGAACGAAAGGCCAGCAAGCGGTGAAGGTGCAACGATGACACAATTCTCGTTATATATCAGTGGCCAGGCAATGCCAGCTGTTGGTAGGGACAAAGGATGGCTACAAAGATTCGAGTAGGTATCACGAAGGTGAAACATAAACGTGGACGACTTTGTCCGCCCTATCAAATATAAGTGAATTGCACTGGCATATCGCTAGATTTGCATACCTAGACTCAGGACTGAGGATTCCGCAATCTAGTCAGGAGCTTTAATTCTCCCTACTCTCAACTCGTTTGTTATTTGCGTTTGCAAAAGTTGAGAAAGCAAACAAAGACAATAACAGGACCCAACCCCCCCTGACAGACTCGGTGCATATAGGCCACTCTATGTGGCTCACAGCTTTCTAGATGGTAATTCCGGAGGCAGCGTTTTGCAACAAAGATCTCGACGAGTCCGAACGTGACTGGAAGCTTCCCCGCCAACACTCTAGCACCCATATACAGACCCAGCAAACACAATATCATGGAAGCTCCTGAGCCTCAACACCAACCGCAGCGCCTCCAGCACTGCAGCTGACCGACTCTATCCCCCTCGGTAGTCGCTTCTAGGGTAAATTCTATCAAAAAATCCTCCTTATAACCTTTGTTAGCAGTCTAAGGTATATATTCTCGGTATCGTTTATCATTTTGTGGCGCACATACGAAAGAAAGCGGAGAAATTTGTGATATCACCTAGGCTATAAACTGCTTTTTGAATAAGATCTACCTTCTTGTAATTTCTTTTTGGGAATGGTTTTGTAAATGGGCTTAATGTCTGTCTCCGCAGTTCTTTTGTTCTGGTATCAGTTAATAACACTATACTCTATCTCGTGAACTAGAAATGATAACAATATCAATGCTTTAGTCTAAATTTATAAAAACCACATTTTGACGAAACACGCTATAGTAATTAGAGATATGACACGTTGTATACATTCGATTTGTAAGTACAATCCACTCCTGGAAGATCTCGTTGCTAAGTGCGGACCGCGTAACGTTTAGGCAAAGATTCAAAGAACGTTAGCGTTATCGATTAAAGGCAGCGATAAACAATGCTCTCGACCTAGCACACCAAGCTCCTTAGAACTGCCCTGACCGGGTTTGCCATGTGGCTCTTTGTGGCTTCTATTCCGTTGCTTATTTCGGAACAGACCCGTTTCATCGATTTAGTCGTTGAGAGTTTTGGCTTGTTTCCACCACTAAAAATGTTAATTATTTTACTCGATGTTGCCACGGCCAGGAGAGTGCGGCATTAATCACAGCAGCTCGAGCCGATTGGGGGGTTACCTCCATGAAACTGGGAAGAGTTGATGAAGGGATGGTGCGGCACAGGCCTTGCGACGGCGGGAAAAGGAGAGATTCTGTCGCCACGATCTTGGGACGTGCTCAAGCTCAACCATACACTTGTGTCGCAGGCAAATTCAGAGGCTAGGCGAAAGAGGAGAAAAATTCGGATAGATGTCTGGTCAGACTTACTCATCATAAAGGTCTTGGTGCAGCACATGCGGTACTCCGTAAGGCCACTAGAAAATCCAGTTTTCTTTTTCCAGGACACAAATGGAATGGTTTGGTGGAAGCAGGCAAGGATGGGAAGATTATGGGGGGCCGGGTACACTAACGGAAGTCGACTAAATTCAGTCAGCCGTTCTCACTGGTGGTGATGCAGCCACCGGCACGACCCGGCCAATGTTAGCCAGGAACGGATTGCCAGGAATATGCAAGCCTGTCTCGCGCACGCATGGTCTTGGCTGGCCGCTAATGTCTGTTTTGGAAAAGAGTCAGTCAAGCTCAGAGGGAAATGAAGGTAGTAGTGCTGCAGGCTATGATTTCCCACGAGCCTGGTCGTGTGAAATTGATGAAAAGGGGTCTCACAATTGTGAACTCTCTATTTGCTGGTCAATTGCCTAGGTTACAGCGATCGACCAGTTGGGGAACGTGCTGATCTGCATAATTTTGGCCGTGACTCGGAGCGAGGATTCGATATCACTACCCTTTCCCACCTTTGTTTCGCCAGTGGTCGGGCATGAGCGCATGAATTCGCGTTTGGCAGTGGTCAACCGCAAGGAGGCTGCACCGTGGGATGGTATGATACTGCATGGAGAACGCGTGTAGCGGCTCAGAGCGGCGCGATTGGGCATAAAAAAGAATCGAGCCAGCCAGTGGGATACGGACTTTCTTCACCGTAGAAGTTTTTGCGACTCGTGTGGTACAAGTTTGCAGGGTGCTGAGCTGTCAAACGGTCGGCGGGCGCGGTCGGAAGCCTGTTGTATGGCCAAAACAGGGAATGGATCGACCAGGTCGTGATGGTACAAGAGTTTAGACAACGAGCTTTCGATTTAAAATCAAACTTGTCATTCGGTAAACGTGCTTCTAGATAAAACTGCGGGATTCGTGCAGTGATTGTAGAGCAGTTGGGGCGGGGAAGTTCGATTATTACTTCCTGTGTTCGTGTCACAGAAGGAGCTACGCGAAAGTACCAAGTACTAGAGGGAACACGAAGGACCTACGGCTGAGATCCTCTTCTCTCCACGTCCTGTCATCGTCATATTGCGCCCCATCTCTACGCCTCCGGCTTACTATCTACTGTACTCGTTTCCTTTTCGATTCTGGCCTTATTTCTTTAGTAGCTATCAACTCGACCTCTCATCCTCGTGGTGTGATCGCTCAAAGGTGGAGGAAGGCTCGCTGCGTTGGCAGCTTCCTGTCATCGTTGACGTTTTGACTCCTGAGTCGCGACTGCACAACCACTGCACAACTAACTTATCCGCCTTTGGCATCGCCCAATTTTCGACGCGAACATACACCGACTTTATACGGTCTCTCACCATTCGATTTCGGCATTAGCGTCACTCCGGCATATCGCGCAAATTAAGCTCCCATCAACGAATGTGGAACTTACTTCCTCTACGGTTCATCCCTCAACTCCACGCGTCTGCTAAAGTTCTCCGACCTGTGAGACATACGACGTAGGATAAGCCGTGAACGAGGAAGCAGAATTCATCCTTGTCGATTTCGTTCGGCGTAGGAAATTAATTCTACCTCGTGCGGAAAAGCCACTGGAAATAGGAGGACCTCCCCTGCTTTATCAAACTCGACTCCCTGAAGCCCGACCCGCCACAGCAAACACGCACAGCTCCCACCCGTACCCCACGTCTCTGCTTTTCACGAGAGCGAAAAATTTCGATCGTCGAATATCGTGTTCAGCTTTCCCAACCTCCTACCAACGCAAAAGTGCTTCAAGCCTTCAAGCGAATTCTGATTCCACGCCTCTTACATTTCGAACTGGGTGTCTTACGGACTGCCCTGTGGTCAACGTTAAGCGGTGTGCGGTACCTGTTGGCTGGAAGCTATACCGTTTCCGCTTTTGCTCAGCTCCCGCAGTTCGATAGGAGCACACCCTGCCCTCAGCAGATTGTGCTTAACTTTCTGCTCACCTTGCTCTCAGCCCTTTCCTGATCAAACCCCACAACAAGCATCGAAGCTGGACTCTTCAACATCTACCCGGCCCACGACTATCGCGGTGCCACACAGCGAACCATTATCAACTTCCGGCGACTTCGAATGCCGTACCGATTCGCATAGCTCCTCAATCGTTTCCTAATTCGACTTTTAGAGCTTTCCTCCCAAGAAAAGAATCTCAGTCGCCCATCCACGTCTACTCCTACACTCATTTCGCGTTAATACATGCAATTCAAAAGCAGGCAGGTTCTGGTAAGCTGTTCTCCATTGCCTTGACATCTAGACGCGCTGCACATTGTCACCCGATGCACAACAATTACTGACGTCGAACATTGCCTTGTCAGACATCTGAACACCATCAAACCTCGTAATACTTAATACATCGTTATTTTCGCCTAATTGTGTCTTAAGGGACACTTCGGGTGTAACAATGACTGTCTCAAACGAGCTTTCACATCGCAACTCGTCCTTATGGTCTGGCGGAGCTGTCTGCCTTGAAGATAAGTTCGAGGTGATTAAAGATATCGGTGATGGCAGTTTCGGAAGTGTGGTACTAGCTCGTGTCCGGAGTGGTGGTGCCCATATCGCACGAAGAGGGACAATTGTAAGTACCAATGAAATGATGACTCGGTGAATGCAATTTTGGCTTGCTAAACCACTCTCTAGGTTGCCGTCAAAACGATGAAGAAAACATTCGAATCTTTTGCACCTTGCCTGGAACTTCGAGAAGTCATTTTCCTACGATCCTTGCCGATACATCCTCATCTTGTTCCAGCGCTTGACATCTTTCTGGACCCATTGAGCAAGAAGTTACACATCTGTATGGAATACATGGATGGGAATCTTTATCAGCTGATGAAAGCGAGAGATCATAAGCATCTTGATGGAAGCAGCGTCAAAAGCATTCTCTTTCAAATTCTGTCTGGCCTCGAGCATATTCATGCAAATGGCTTTTTTCATCGCGACATCAAACCGGAAAACATCCTCGTCTCCACCTCGTCGCCACAAGACTCTAACAATGCTTTCCGTCGCTATTCCTCTCTTGTAACACCGCCCTCCACACCACCAGCTTACACCGTTAAGATCGCGGACTTCGGCTTGGCAAGAGAAACCCAATCCAGGCTACCCTATACGACGTATGTGTCAACCCGGTGGTATAGGGCGCCAGAGGTACTGCTTCGCGCGGGCGAATATTCCGCCCCAGTCGATATCTGGGCAATCGGGGCTATGGCCGTTGAGATCGCTACGCTCAAGCCCTTATTTCCCGGTGGTAACGAGGTCGATCAAGTATGGAGAGTTTGCGAGATCATGGGGAGCCCAGGAAACTGGTATAACAAACAGGGTGTCAAAGTTGGAGGTGGCGATTGGAGAGAAGGAATAAAATTAGCACAAAAGCTTGGTTTCTCGTTCCCGAGAGTGAGTTACCTTCATGGAACTAGTAAATATTGATGAAGATGGTACGCTAACATCTCAACAGATGGCTCCACATACCATGGACACTATACTTCAGCAATCTCAGTGGCCTGCATCTTTCTGCCATTTTGTAACATGGTGTTTAATGTGGGATCCTAAGAATCGGCCAACCTCGGCTCAAGCCATGGCACATGAGTTCTTTGCGGACGCTGTAGATCCCCTCCGGCCACGGTCATCTGCTTCTCGTATTCTCGGGCGGAAGCACTCAGATTTGAATTCTAAACCGGCGAAAGATGATTCTTCGGCACAGTTGAACACCAAATCGTCGTGGTTCAAGAAATCTCTGATTGGCAAGGACAGTAACTCCACTGTTTCTCAACATGTCAATGGAGGGCAGACTATTTCTCCGAGGCCGTCACCGGTAAATGCAAACACGTCAAACACCACCGTTGGTGCTACCAAGGCTAGACCAGTCGCAGAAAAGAGAGCTACATGGACAAACGGTATCACAAACTCTAATGCCGCCCCTATGCCAATATTACCGACCATCAGACCAATTTCTCCGCTATCAGATGCTGTCACTGCTCAAGCGAGTGTGGGCAGCCAAAATGGGGACCGACGGAGATCGGTTATGGATGAGAAGACAGTGAAAAAAATTGGTCGACAGCTCTCGGTAGCATCTAGTGGTAATCATCACGTTGATCTACACCGTCAGCAAGCTGAAAGGGCTTTGAATGGGAATGGAGGACTTGCTTCGCCTCTTAGTGGTCATAAGGAGAGCTCATCGTTCTTTTCCTTCTCGCACCTACGCAAACGCGCGCGCAGGCTCTCTGGTCGTCACCAAACCCCGCTCTCGCCAAATTCTGACGATATCGAAGCAAATGCCGGTTGTGGGCCATGGTCTAGCAATCGTTCTTCAATGGCTCTTGATCACCCACAACCTCCAAATGTTATTCCCGCGCATAACGAGTTCAGGGACTTAGACAAAGCCCTTCAGAATGTACGGTATAGTATGGACACTTCCGTTTCCGTTGGCCCAAACAATGGTGTTGCGAGACAACATTATTATCAAGGTGGTAGTGGTAACAATAACGGTGCACTGAAGAGGCACCATTCTCTTCCGCAGCAACAAGCTAGATCTGTCGACAATTTGCCAGTTGCTATTAGCGGCGCCCCTGGGCCAATCTCTAGCCGGACTCGTCGGGCAATGCAAATGTCGTCCCATCCGGTCCACCGTTATGAAACTCCGGATGAAGAAGAAGAGCTACTTGATGAGGTCCTGAGCTCCGCACATAAGGCCGTGACCCGCCTTGATCAGTGTAGCAAGACCGATCATCGGGGTAGCCGGAACTCTTATGCCTACAAAGAGTCCCTGCAGACCCCACTTAGACAGTCTTCAAGTAACATTGGCTTGTCGAATCCATATCCAACCCCATCACCATCGTCGAACCGGAACAGTGCCCTTTTCGAACTCGATGGTCTTCACATTCAGAGCAAAGCTGTTGATATCGGCAAGCGCCGCACTGATAATGACAACACAACTGGTTCGAAATGGCCGACCCCTCCCTACGAAGAAAATGAATGGGCTGCCTCCGTCCTTGCAGCTGCCTATAGATGAACTCGGTAAATATACACTTAAACACACATACCTATCCAGTTTGCGATAATATCCGTGAACATGTCATTTCAACCTGTCGGTTGCGCTCATTTGTTCAGTCTTGTTTCTAGCGTCCGGGATCGTTTCCACACATACAGCGAGCTTGTTTGTATACGCGGGAGAGCGATATCAAAATTTCTTGTCAAGATCGCGCGACATCTGCGATCAACGCATTGTCAGTCTGGCACCGGCGAAGGCGGAAAAGCGGCACGCGTTACTCTACTATCATGGCTGGTGTTTGGCTCTCCCTTATGTGCTTTCTTCATGGACAACACTTCAGACACTTCCTTTCAGATTGGCATTATTTTGGTACGTTTGCTTCAATCTGCAGCTGGGAGGGGCTAGGGTACCCGGCGTTTATTTTCGTTTCGGCTTCATACCCCCAAAGGCAACTATAGATTTCGGTCCTATTCACTGTTTTCTAAACTTTCGTTGGTTGTAAGAAGAGAGAGGCCCATTCGTTGTGAGACGCTGCTGGCTATACATTCGTTCAAAATCCTTCACTTTTATGTCTCATTGATGGTTAGAGGGTTTAATTTTGCCCATACCAGCGTTGCTTCGGTTCGGTGCTCGTTGCGTGACTATTTTGCACCTGGGCGATGTGTTTGGCTGACTAGAAAAGGGGAGGTTGCGTTGTTTATATAACAAGCAGCATATATCGAGAACCGGTTGCTGAGCGCTGCGGATGCTACAAAAGGAGAGGGCTTTGACCAATAGTTTTGTTGCTTTTGAGAATTGTAGAGATAGGACAATCTAGTAAAGGGCTTCGTTGCCGGAAATTAAAACCCATCTGATTACGATCGCTTTTTACTGGCCGAGTAACACATTTGCAAATGGCAACGAAGAAAATGCCTTGCACCACTGTCATTCTCGTGAAACTGCCTGCTTGGAAGGAGGACTGGTATAAGGTCTTTGTGCATACAGGCCACAAATGCTCGCTACGGCAATCCGGTGAATCCAGCCCCGCAAAGTCAAGTAAACTGGGAACCTGGTGGTCCCACAAACACCGAAATATTAAATCTACCTATTCCTTATTTTCAATCCACTGGACAACTCTTTCTCTACCCGCCAAGCCGTGGGCACACCTATAATCTCTATCGCAGGAGCTCTGCCTCCATTCCCTGAAAGCGATGGGTCCTCCAGCATCCACAGCACAAGCTCCCCTCTCTCCGGCCGAGCTCTCCTATCTTCACACATCCCTTTGTCTCAAACCTCCAATCCGACCAGACGGCCGAACACCAACCCAATTCCGCCCTCTGATCGCAGAAACAAACATCCTCCCCTCTACCAATGGTAGCGCACGCGTCTGCTTTGCTGACGGTACTGAGGCCGTTGTGGGCGTGAAAGCTGAGGTGGAACGGACGGCGGGGTGGGAATTGGGTCTTCGGAGTACGAGTGGGGATCAGGGTCAGGATGAGAAGGAAGAAGAGAGAGGGGAGGATAAGTGGGTTGACTTGAGTATTGAGATACCGGGCCTACGAGATGATGATGCACTGCCTGTGTTTTTGTCAGCGATGTTGAGTGAAGCTTTGTTGGCGGATGGGGGAGGGTTTGTGGGAAGGTTGAGGATTAGTGATAGGTGGCATTGGAGGTTGTATATAGACGTACGTATCTCCGGATTTAATTTACGGAGGTCATGCTAACTTGTGGGGATAGATCTTGCTCCTTTCTCCCCCATTATCCTATCCGATTCCGCTCCTCTCCCTCACCGCCTCCCTTGCCCTCCTCTCCACCCGCCTCCCGAAACTCCTATCAGAAAGGGACGAAGATCCATTCTTCGATAACGACTGGGAAGCCTCCACACACCTCTACTCTAAAACTAAACCACCAATCACCCTCCTCGTCGTTGCAGTCGGAGAAACTATCCTCTTCGACCCCGCAAGCGAGGAGTTAGCAGTCGCAGACGCCTGCGTGGCAATCTCAATAGCGGGTGGAGGCGGCAGGATCAGAGTCGTATCCCTCCGGACAATCGATCCACCGAGTAGACTGACGACTCCAGGAGTGCCGGATTCGGAGAATACGGCTGTGGGTGGGACGGAGCCTCGAGCTGGGCAACAACAGTATCATGTTGGAGGGAAGGGTGTTGCGGGAGTGTGGACGCCTCCTGCAGGTGGGGTCAAGAGAGGGATAATAAGGAAGATGGTGGAGATGGTTGTTAAACCTGGTGGGGTAGGGGAGGAGGTGCTGGCCGGTGTGGATGGAGTGGATACCGGATGAAGATAGATGGTATGTGAGGGGAAATGGGGTGCCGCATTTCGTGCCTCCTGACGATGATACTTGAGAGCATGGAATATCTACTTGCAGGTTTCTACGGATTCTCGCCAAACCACAGAAACAACCCGAATTATGAGTCTCATGGAGGGGACTTGAGGATTATTCCTAGAAAGGACAGCTATGTTACAAGGCTTCCAAGACCGCCAGCAAATGTTTTTTATGCTTGTTCAGGTGACAGGTCCTTTACCTAAGGTGAAATGCCTATGCGTTTCACAAATCACTCAACGGCTTTAGAGGAAGAACATCTACGACCGATCCTCGTGGCATAGTTACAAGTTTGGTGGAGATAGAGAGATACCCTATCGCGGAGCTTTAAGGCTTAAATGTTGAAAGCGCTGGAAAGGATGAGTGAAAAGAAGAACATCGCTCCCACCACCAGTAGCATCCAAAATTAGAATCCACTTCAATTCTGTCTCGTCTATCTAAACTTTTATCTTATCAGCAAAAACATGTACCCCTCACTCCCCCCCAGTCTCTCGTCTTTACCCTCCAACCGAAATCGAAAGGTTGAGACACTCAGGGCGCCTTACAGCGAAGTGGAGCGGTAAGAGGCATTGAACCCGCCGGGCCTTCAAGGCACGGTAAACAAGACGTTTAGCCATGCTTTGGGAGTAGGTCGCGCGAGAGCGGGTTACTGTAGATCTTCGCACACAGACTGATTGGCACGCCATTGATGAGGGTGTGACAACTCAAAGATTTGCGGTTGGGGAAGAGCTCAGGGGATTTGTCTTAAAAATCCTGAGTATCGAAAGTAGCAAGGATAGAGAATAACGGATTGAAGATGACAAACGTATGAGAATGCTGCCTAAATTAATGATACAGGTTGGATGATCAATAGTTCTTCCTTTTACTATCCTGTCAGCCTTTGTCAGACTCATCGTCGTCGTCAGCCTGGACATCTTGAACCCTTTCCCCAGCTTTCTCCAGTAATCTTCGACTCCATGCCCGAACGCCTTTGTAAACACCCTTCACAATACACAAATTAGTGGCTACTATTCTCAGATAGAAACGTGAGTTTTTAAATACCCATAAAAATGTCCCAACACCAATAAGGACTACGAGCCAACTGATATTCGCCAATCGATCCCTGCCAGTCCCAGCTCTGCCGCCTCCACCTCCACCTATTAGTCCTGAATTTCGGAGGTTCCACCATCCTGATGGCCCTAGCATCCATAGAACCTTCACGAAGCTGAGGAGACCTAGGCTGGCCATTCCCTTGAGGAAATGCTCTGTCCATGTTGTTGGCCCGTCATTGACAATGACTGGTTCAGTTTTCTTTCCTACTTTAAGTGGCACAGATGATACGGTGGTGTAGGGGTCGAGGTAGAGGTTGATGATGGGGTCGGCAATGAATCCAAGTAAGAACATGGTGAGAAAGAGGATTGAAAAGGTCAGGACGAATTGAAGTACTAGGGTGAGACGGAAGAGTCAGTGGACATATGCTGGGTACAGTTCTAGCGATTTTCAACATCGCAAACGGGAGGAGTATATGGACATGGGTGCAAAGGTGCAAAGGTGCTGGGGGCGGCGAACCCGACTTGAGTCTGGAGAGTCTAGCTATGAGGGAAGGCAAATGTCCATAGAAGTTCCAAAGGTATTGTCCTCAAGACAACAAGATTCCTGATAAGCAGCCTAGTATGCATACCTTGGCTGCTAACCCATCTCCCTAACCGCATTCTCTCCAACCGATATCTAAATCCGCATGTCGGACAGTCCCAATAGTTTCTCCTCCCATATTCTGGGTCCGCATGTCGCCACGCCTGTAGACATCCCTCATGGACATATCTCGACGAGCCTTTGCACTTGCAAGGGCTGATCAAGCGACCTAGCTCTGGATCCTCTGAAATGTACGCTACGGATGGTTGAGACTGGAGAACATCAGGAAGAGCTGATGACGTGGGTTGAAATGTGGGTAGGACTGTTTCGAAGCAAATGCGGCATGTTCGAGGACCATAGCGGCGCGACCTCTTTGGTCTACTATGTGCCGTGGGCTTTGAGCCCTCGAATTGCGGAGGCGTTGGCTTTTCCGGCGCTCCGGAAGGCTCTGGCTGGGGATCTTCGGGCCAAGTACCAGGCCAGTTCCACTTGGATTCTTGGTTGACGGCAGGGCCCGCCATATTCTGTTAAGTAGATTAAAGATCGTAACACAATAAGAGATCGGTGAAATGAGTGTCGAGTGATCTTTATAGTGCATAGAACGAATATCGCTGTGGCAACTTCGTAAGAAGAGAAGAGTGAAGTATGTTCGCCAATGTCGGGTAGGTGTTGTACAGTCAGCTGTTGCCACTTGAAAGAAAAGTACGATGCACGTTGAAACGAATTTCAATCGGAAAACCGCGGAAGGAAATGTTGGAGGAAGCTCTTAGAGGCGAGCCTCCATCTTATATATAGGATTGGTTTCATAGACAAGAGAGACCGCGCGGCTGCTGGGGTGACTCGTTGTGATTTCATTGTCGTTCGATGTTCGACCTAGTGATCACGTGTAGTATTACATAAGCATGCATTATCCGCCGCGTCGACTGGAGCTGCAGCCTTCACCGCGAAACAGCACAGCTTATTGATATTTTCACGAATGCCCAATCCTCTCTCATCCACGTCTCTATCAGCTCTACCAACACCTCTAGGAGCTTCTTAAGTCTTTATCGAGTCCTAGACATCCAAGATGGCAGACCGGTACTCGTTCTCGTTGACAACCTTCTCTCCAAGGTTAGTAGCGTTATCTGTATCATCCCATCGAAGCTTCCTGAGCTAATGCCAACCTCTGTCACAGTGGTAAACTGGTGCAAATCGGTATCTATGATCTATCTCTTTTTATGTGGATATATCCATAATCCACAATCCCCACCTACGTCCCCAACAGAACTCCAAAATCAAACCGCAATACTAACCGCACCCCCAGAATACGCCCTCAACGCCGTAAACCAAGGCGTAACCTCCCTCGGAATTAAAGCCACAAACGGCATCGTCCTCGCCACCGAAAAGAAGTCATCCAGTCCCCTAATCGACCCACCTTCCTTATCGAAAGTCTCCCTCATAACTCCAAATATCGGTATGGTCTACTCCGGCATGGGTCCCGACTACCGCGTACTGGTCGACAAAGCCCGCAAGATCAGCCATACGGGTTACAAACGTATTTATAACGAGTATCCTCCCACGAGGATCCTGGTACAGGATGTCGCGAGGGTTATGCAGGAGGCTACGCAGTCAGGAGGCGTGAGGCCGTATGGGGTTAGTTTACTGGTTGCAGGGTGGGATGATGGCATCGAGCCTGAGTCTACTACGCCGGAGGACCCGAACGCGGATCCGGAGAGAAAGAAGCTGAGCGGGAAGACAGGGGGGATACTTAAGGGCGGGCCGAGTTTGTATCAAGTTGATCCATCGGGCAGCTATTTCCCTTGGAAAGCGACGGCTATTGGGAAGAGTGCTACGTCTGCGAAGACATTCTTGGAGAAGCGCTACACGGAGGGGTTAGAGCTCGAGGATGCTGTTCATATTGCGCTGTTGACACTCAAGGAAACGATTGAAGGGGAGATGAACGGCGAGACGGTCGAGATTGGGATTGTAGGACCGCCGGCGAATCATCTTTTGGGATATGAGGGCGTAGAAGGCGCACAGGGGCCTAGATTTCGCAAGTTGACGCCGCAGGAAATTGAGGACTATCTGACGAATCTGTAGGGGTTGCTTTGTGGCGGAGAGCGACAGGAGGTATTAGAGGAATTGGAGAGGAGAGGGGATCGTGAGTATAACGCGGAAATAATGTAACTCTAGCTTTAGACTCTATTGAGATATTGCAGTTTCAATAGACGGCATGAACCCGAGATACAATGATACAGCGCAATGCGCTAAGTGATCTTTAGTACCTCCCATGCCGAACAGTTCACCTACTCTACCCCAGCAATGTACTTAGCTCTATCGTTAGGAGGATCCCCAAATGAAGGCAAAACTAGGCAACGTCATACCTGGCTTTCGCACGGTCAGCAAAACGAGTCCAGGGACCACCGAAGCACCAACCATCATCCGCGCTGAGCCTCGAAATTTTGCCCACCAATGTTTGCGGGAAGACGGCGCCCTCGAAACTTAGGCAAGACGGCGCCTTTGCTGGGAGACTACACGCGTTGCGGCACTATGCGACCACATATATGCTGGATGCGTTCAGGTTCCGAGATTTTAACCGTAGACAATTTTAGGACAATTATAATTAACCGACTCCCGTTAGGTTACATAAGAATCCGCCAACTTCTAATAGACCATCTCACCTTGATGGTAGAAAAAGAATACATAGGAACCTGCCAACTTTGGAAGACCGTCTGAGAATATTCCTCCACTTTTAAAAAACTAAGCATAAAATTGTTACTGGATCTAGTGTATCGTAAAATATCGAAGACCCATAGAACCATAGGTTAAGGGGACAAGATAGGGACAGTTGAACCCCATCAATGCCATTCCCTAGACATCAAACCGCTGCGGCAGTTTGTCCTTCCTTCCTGGCATCGTTTTCGTTGAAATTTGTCGACTCGTGGTAGTCGACATCGCCTGTCTCATACAACTTCTCTGGCTCGGCGTCTTTCCTGAGGATATACCTCTTAAAGAAATACGGAACCTGCCTCGCACCATACGCAGCATGGACTCTAGAAGGAACACTGAAGACTTGATCCAGTTCCTCGAGCGTCTTGCCTTTTGTCTCTGGCACGAGGAACAAGACGAGGAAGAAGCCGACAGTATTCCAGGCGGCGTACCAGGAGAATGCGCCCTGTGTTGTGAAGCTGGTTTGCATGCTAGGCCAAGTGATGGAGAGAACAAAGTTGAAGAACCACGTTGTTGCAGTTGCTATTTATGGGGAGTATCAGCAGAGTGTCAAAATTTTTCACTAGGGAGAAGGGCTGTGGGCATGTTCTCAAGACTCACCTAAGCTCATCCCGTAAGAACGGATATATAGCGGGTAGGCCTCTGCGGAGTATGTGAAGGGTACGGGACCTTCCCCAGGCGAGTAGACCATGGCGAAGAAATAGATGCCGAGCGCGACTAGGGCTACCCTGACTGTGTGATTCTTAGCGTCGTCGGGGATAAAGAAACAAAATCCTGTAAAAAAGAGGAAGAACCTGGAGATGTTAGGTGACATGCTCTCCTGGGGAGGTGTAAGTTGTACTTACGACATCATCGGGAAAGTTGTGAGTAGTAGATTGCGTCGGCCGAAGGTGTCAATGGTGTATACGGCTGGGAGCGCAAAGAGGAAGTTGATCACACCAAAGCCGAGAGAGGCGGACAGGGCGTCAACATTGCTAAAGCCGCTGTCTTCGAAAATTGCGCTCGAGTAATAGGCTAAGACGAACTGTTAGCATTTGTTGTTCTTTAGATGTCTTTTAGCCTGAGAGCTTGCCTATAACATTAACGCCGCAGAACTGCTGCATAAACATGACGATTTCGGATGCGACCAGAGCACGACGATTGCGGGGAACAGTGACCATCTCCTTAATCTTCGATTGGCCTAAAGCCATGCTATTCTCCGCTTCAAGGAGAGTGTGCATATAGAAGATATCGCGAGCAGCCTGGACCTTACTATACCGGAGTTTACACATGGATCTGTATGCCTTGAAATGCTGGCCTTTGCTCATATACCAACGAGGTGACTCTGGGCACATGAAGACAAAGCAGCAGACGATCACAGCAGGGATCATAGCAGACCCAAGCATGAGACGCCAGTTGAGGCCTACGATGCCGGGTTTGTCTGGGATTTTGTAAAATGCCAGATCCGCTGCGTAGCCCGCCATAATCCCGAAAGCAGTCCACATCTGCCACATCATGACAAGAGCGCCACGGATGGCTGGGGGTGCGGTTTCTGCGGCATAGATTGGAACGGTGGCCGATTTTGGCCCTATCCCGAGACCCAAGGCAAATCGAGCAATGAAAAGATGCCACCAGGAATTGGTAAAGCCCTGCCAGAAACATGTTATAGCCGATATCGCGCAAGTGATGAAGATTGTGCCACGACGTCCAAGGGAGTGGTTCATGGGAACGGTGAGCCAACAGCCGACAAATGCACAGCAGAGATACGGAGCGCTATTCTGCCGTAAGAGTCAGTCTATCTTCGGTTCCACTATTCGTTCAGGATCTACAAACGTACAACAAGGCCAGTGAGCCAAGTGGATCGCGGATCTTTCCCACCAATTCCAAATTGTTTCGTGTAAAAGAGCTGAGCACCATTGACAACAGTCTCATCTAAAGAAAATGAGTGTCTATTAGTAGGAGATTAGAGGAGTATTTGGGGAACATAGGCTTACCCATTCCCTGCACTGCGGCAGCTGTGGAACAAAGGACAATAACAAGATACAACAGCCTCGGCTGGGCCCACCTATGCTCGAATTCCTTCTGTAGAACTGCCTTGTCTTCGCTATCTAGGATTGAAAGCTCATTATATTTCAAAGGATCTTGAGCAAGGACGGCACCCTTCTTGAATGCGATAATGTCGGACTCGTCCCCAATCGCATGCTTGCGCACATATTCCATGCCCATTTCCTCCAATTCAGCATGACTGTAGCCAGCCAAAGGGTTGGCCAGCTTCGCATTCAAATTCTGCCGAGCCTTCTCCTCCTCTGACATTGATCGCTTCCGGAGCCCGGAGGGTCCGTCAATGGAGGAGTTGCGCAGGTCACTCTGCTCATCGTGCTCCTTTTCGATTTCGCCATTGCTGAACTCTGGGTTTAGACCTGCAGGGCTGTGCTTTTCCTCTGGACTTGCCATATTTCGAGTCAATCAAGGTAATATCTTGCAATTTAGGGAACATAGGGACGGACGTAAGACTTGGATATAATATACCTGTGTTGAGCACCGTCGATCCACTATTGCTGTCTTGTCTATGGTGACGTCAAGATGATCTCAACAGTGAGCGCGAAGGATTTAGAAGAACACTACTGCAGCAAATACTCTGTACGGACACTCTCGGATAAGTAAAAATCAGATGATCAAAGTAGAGGCAGAAGGCTTGTGCCCTTCTCTGGTTGTAGCCTTTGGTGTTGTGGGTTCGAATGTAAACCAATCTTAACCGCAAACTCGATATTAGCGGGCCCTGTGTTATAGCGTTAATAGACTAGGTAAGCGCGGTATCAAAATGTCGCTTTGACCCTGAGGACGTTTGCGCTCTGACCTCGCTCGATATCAACTCCATTTATCAATATCTAGCTCTCAAAAATATCCTGAAACGGGCATCAAGAGGCACTTGCTTCTGCGAACAATAGGATTGTGCGGGCGAACAATGTCAATAGCCGAAAAACGTGGAGAAGTCCCCAGCGACAATGCACATAGACTTTACATTGCATATTTCGACCCGCAGGCATGATGCTAGGGAAATATTTGAAATTGCTAGTTAGCTCCACTCTCGTAAGGACACGCAAAGTACTTAGTCTCGGCGATTAAAGGCGCTATAATATAAAAGTACGACGTTTAGAGTGTTGATAGTACAGAGTGCTCCATGTTAGCGATGATAACAATGCGATGGTCTTCGACGGCTCCTAACGATTCCGCTTTAGCGCAATCTCGCGAACGCATTATCCCTGCCCTTCGATCGAAAATTCTGCGTCTTTCTCGGTCCCGATGTTGCGAATCCACAAATCATTGACGTTACCGGTGCGGTGGACGGGTGGAAGCGAAGGGACGACGTCTCATACTCTGCGGAGATTCGTGCTGACAAGCAAATATAGAGCTCATCTCCGTATCCTGCACGCGTGCCACCCACCACCCACGTCTTTCCCCTAAAGCCCCTCAAACGAAAGTCGCGAAGATCGTTTCAATCCCTGCCCTACAAAACAGGCCCCCGGTTATCTCAATTAAGCGCATGCCATACTACCCTTTGCAGAGGTTACTCCGAGCGGTGCATCATTCGTTTACATTTCTAACCGAGGGCTCTCCGTCACCTGGGCCATATACATAGGCCATCAGTTCCTGTCTCAGTCTTTCCTTTTAAGATGCACCGTGACTTTCTCGAGTCAGTCCGTTATTTTCTCCTCCATCTTCGCTATGAGGCACAGCCCTGATACTCTTCGTGCTACTTCTCACTATCCTTCAATGGCGTTTTCCAAGTCTGCTCTTTTTGTTGTCTCGTTATTGCTTAGCTCCGTCTCAGCCTTCCCAGCAGCAGGCCCTAATGGGGTGAAAGGGAAGCTGGAGAAGCGGGATTCCGTCTTCAGCCCGCCGTATTATCCATCCCCCAAAGGCGGATGGACTCCGGACTGGCAAGCAAGCTACGCGAAAGCACAAAACATCGTCTCCCAGATGACTTTGGTAGAGAAAGTCAATCTGACCACCGGGACGGGCTTATACATGGTATTCAAGTACCAAGATGATTTCAGGCCCTCTAAGACCACTGACGGTTTATCAGGGCCCTTGTTCGGGCAACACTGGATCCGTTCCCCGATTCGGTATACCAAACCTATGTCTCCAAGACTCGGCTCTCGGAGTTGCCAAAACGGACCATAATACTGCATTCCCGGCAGGCATTACCGTAGGCGCGACTTTCGACAAGGACTTAATGTATGCGCGAGGAGTGGCGATGGGAACAGAATTCCGTGGAAAGGGGGTCAATATTCAGGTACTTCAACTCGGTCCTTGGCATTTATCTTTTCTGACGCAGTGAACAGCTCGGACCTACTATCGGGCCACTAGGTACTTATTTATGGAAGTTCAGAGAACTACTCAAAGTCCTAACTTTTTTACTCAGGGAGGAGTCCGTATGCGGGGAGAAACTGGGAGGGGTTCGGAGCCGACCCGTACCTGCAGGGAATTGGAGGCGCCCAGACTATTCGGGTATGGAGCCTTGTCTCTGCCAAAAAGCACTACTAAATATGAGTAGGGTATCCAAAGCCAAGGCGTCATTGCAACCGCAAAGCATTTCATTGCCAACGAGCAAGAGCAACACCGTATGGACATCCATATCCAGCCCGCTATATCGTCAGATATCGATGACAGAACCCTCCATGAGCTCTATATTTGGCCGTTTGCTGAAGCCATACGAGCTGGTGTTGGCGCAGTTATGATGGCATACAACGAGGTATGTTGACTTGGTTTAGGACATCGATATAGCTGGGGCTGATTTTCTTAGGTCAATGATTCTGCTTGCAGCCAAAACGCCTACTTGATGAACGGAATCTTGAAAAATGAGTTAGGATTCCAAGGATTCACCATGAGCGATTGGCTTGCTCAGGTAAGAATTGGAACTGTCTTTTTTGACCTATAATGGTTTGCTCACAGTTGCTAGATATCTGGCGTTGCATCCGCGCTAGCAGGCCTGGACATGTCAATGCCGGTAAGAGCGATCCTTGCAGGTATCATTTCATACCACTGATAGATTGACAGGGCGACGGATATATCCCGCTTACGGGTACTAGCTATTGGGCGTATGAATTGACCACGGCCGTGCTGAACTCAAGTGTTCCTGTTGACCGCCTCAATGATATGGCGACGCGAATTGTTGCAGCCTGGTATCAAATGGGGCAAAACTCGGGCTTCCCGCTACCGAACTTTTCTTCAAACACAGGTGCTCAAACGGGACCCCTGTATCCAGGGGCATTATTCTCACCCTCAGGCGTAGTCAATCAATTCGTCAATGTACAAGCGGACCATGCCAACATTGTAAGGGAGATTGGGAGAGACGCTATCACCCTGTTGAAGAACGATAACAACATCCTGCCTCTAAAGATCACGACTAGTGTATGGCCCCAATTCTGCCAATCCCCAGCCTTAATTGGATTTCTAGTTGCCGCTAAAGCTAACCCTATGCCCGTTTCCAGATCCGTATCTACGGCGACGACGCTGGCTCGAATCCTAATGGGCCGAACTCCTGTGCTGATAAGGCGTGCGATTCGGGTGTCCTCGGGTATGTAAAGCAGTCCCTGGAGAACATGTGAGACTACTAATAGATTTTAGCATGGGGTGGGGATCTGGGACAGCAAATTATCCGTAAGCTACACTCCTCCACCTCTTTATGGACAAATCTAACGGTTTCAAGATATTTGGTTGCTCCTGTTGATGCTATCAGAGCCAAGTCATCAAACCTACAGTCGGCGTCTATCTCTGATTCCTTTCCTTCGGGCCAAACTGCCGGTCCCAACGACGTTGCTCTCGTATTCATTACCGCAGATTCTGGGGAAAAGTAAGATAAACCAAGAGGTATAACAGTAGCAAGAGTCTAACTTTCGTGCCCTTCTGTAGTCAAGACACAGTCGAAGGCAACCCTGGAGACCGGAATAATCTGAATGCATGGCACAATGGTGATGAGCTTGTTCAGGATGCCGCAAAGATATATCAGAATGTTGTCGTCATTGTTCACACCGTCGGCCCTATTATCATGGATAACTGGATCAACTTGCCGAGCGTCAAGGCTGTTCTGTTTGCTCATCTGCCCGGACAAGAAGCGGGAAATTCTCTTGTCGACATTCTTTTTGGAGATTACTCACCGAGCGGTCATCTGCCCTACACGATCCCGAAGTCTGAAAATGATGTGTCAGTATTTAAGCCCGTCGGTTTTAACTGGGGCCAGATCCATTCGCCCTTCTCCGAAGGCTTGTATATCGATTACAGGTACTTCAATAAGAAAGGAATCACGCCGCGTTATCCGTTTGGCTACGGGCTCAGTTACACTACCTTCAGCTTCAGTGCATCTATTGCCCAAGGCGCTACTTCACTGAGCACGCTCCCACCAACGCCGCCATCAAAGGGCCCAGTTCCCGCCTACTCTACTGCTATTCCCCCTGCTTCGGAAGCTGCCTGGCCCAAGAACTTCAACAAAATCTGGAGATACCTCTACCCATACCTTGACAATCCCCAGAGTGTCAAGGTAGGAAAGTATAACTATCCTGCTGGGTAATACTCATCAACATCCGTATAACGTTCTGGTTCAGCTTACTGACTCTTACTGGCATAGCTACTCTACGACCGAGCAACCTCTCTCGGCTGCCGGTGGCGCCCAAGGTGGGAATCCTGCTCTCTGGGACCAGATGTATTCCGTCAGCGTTAACGTTACAAATACCGGCTCTGTCGCTGGGAAAGCTGTTGCCCAACTCTACCTTACATTCCCCACGGGCATCCCATACGATACCCCCGTCATTCAACTACGCGACTTTGGAAAGACAGCCATTCTCCAGCCTGGACAGTCTGCCACCCTCACCCTCTCGCTCACCCGCAAAGATTTAAGTGTCTGGGATGTCGTCCAGCAGAATTGGGTTCTCCCAGGTGCCGCCAGCGGCGTCGATGGATATACAGTGTCCATCGGGGATAGCAGTATCAACTTGCCCGTTAAGTGCAATACTGTAACGTTGACCTGCTAAGATAAGAGACTCGTCTTCACGTATATATGTGTATAACTCTTAACTTGGGTCTTCTGTTTCTCTGGGATCCTAAAAAGATGTACGGTTAATGGGTACTCCTTTAATATAGACTTTAATTGTAAGGCATAAATTTTAACTACCACCAACCACATCGGACAGGTCATGTCATGTGGGCAGAGCATTAGATAGGCGCCCAGAAATATAAAGTGCTGAGTATTGCGCAATAACAAACTCGATATACCGTTCTGATCCTGACAATAGAACGGCTCTTTTCGTTCCTACACCGCCCCAAAAATAGCAGTTCAGCCCCGCGACTCTGCCTTCCACAAGTCGACTAGGAAACAATAAAGAATGGCCTTTTGGTTTATCTTCTAACATCTCCAGCTGTACTATATACTGATTTTAAAGAATTGAAAGTTCGCATTATTTTCCGGAGCTCATTACCAATTTCGGAGATTTCCCCAGATTCCGGGATTTTCTTCTTCTCAGCCGCAACCGCAGGCAACCAAGTTCGGCACTTGATCCATCTATCCGAGGGCGTGTAACAACAGCTGTCCCTTTCTACAATAGACCTAGTTACTATAGCAGGAACTAGTAAGTGTTATAAGCCCCGTATGCACTGTTCAATTGAACGCTAATAGGCCTGCCGGGGACCGTAGATTTACATGAGAGCGTAGTCATCGGACAGTTTATTTGTCTAGGCGGCAGTACATAGCGCTTTACCCAACCCTCTAAAGATCACTCAAGAGTAGTTCCTTCAACCATGAGCCAATCGACGATGCCTCTGCGAAGCCATCCGATCCATGGTTCAAGCACAAACCTTTCGAGTAGCTTGGGACCTCCACCGAGCGAGGCAATAGGTGGTGGGATACCTGTTGTGAACCCGACACCAGCCGTTGACCGCCTTATCGTTGGAGTGGATTTTGGGACAACGTACTCTGGGTATGAAGTCTCCTCCCCTCATTCAAGAGTAGCGCGGAGCCACGATTAATAATCATACAGGGTTGCCGCAGTCTACACTTCAACTCCGGAAGATGTTGACGTTATTAAAACGTACGTTTATTCACCGTGTTCCTCTTTGTTTCTGGCTAACAACGACCTTATCTAGATGGCCTGGAGGCAACGGCATCACATCGGACAAGGTGCCTACCGAGATTGCATACGAGCCTCAACCACTCTCTGCATCCGCTACATCGGCATCGGCTGCCGTTGGTTCTGCCAACGGACTGTCGCCAAGCACAAACATCAAATGGGGGTTTCAGTTCAAACCAGAGGAACCTCGTCTTCGTTGCATTAAACTTTTCCTTGACCGAAATCAAAAACTACCGCACTTTGTTTCTCCACTAGAGACCGCAGCCCAGCTTCGAAAGTACGACCGCAATGTCATGGACGCAGTATCGGACTATCTTACCCAAATATACAAGCATACCATGGATACCTTGACACGGCGATATGGGGAATCCTTTATGTCCACGACAAAGGTGGAATTCGTCCTAACAGTCCCAGCCGTGTGGTCAGATGCTGCCAAGAACGCAACTCTTCATGCAGCAGAGCGTGCTGGGATGGGTAACCGCCACGATCTGCGCTTAATCAGCGAGCCAGAGGCTGCAGCTGTATACACACTCAAGGCCATTCAGCCAAACCACCTGAAAGTTGGGGACAACTTCATTGTTTGCGATGCAGGTGGAGGCACCGTCGACTTGATCTCCTACAAGATCACGCAGATCTCGCCGTTGCGGGTTGAAGAGTCAGCGGTTGGTACTGGTGGCCTCTGTGGCTCCGCCTTCTTGAACTATCGATTCGAGGACCATGTTAGAACAAGGATCGGCCCGGAAAGGTACGATAACATGAAAGAGAAGAAACCGAAGACATGGATGATGGGACTCAAATATTGGGACGAGTACGTGAAAAGAAATTTCAATGAGGAGGAACACCAAGAAGTGAACGTGCCGTTTCCTGGACTGCCCGACGATGAAGAGGCAGGACTCGACAGTGGCTTCCTAGTCATGACTGCAGATCAAATCAAGATGATCTTTGAACCTATCATCAGAGAAGTCTGCGAGTTAGTCGAAGGGCAGGTTGAAGGGATAAGGAGGAAAGGTGGCGTTGTCTCTGGAATTGTTCTTGTCGGTGGTTTTGGCCAATCCAATTACTTGTACAACCGCCTAAAAGCTCATTTTAATACTGCGGCTCCGCCACCTTACAGTGAACGACCAACACTGGCTACAATAGAAAATACGCCGCAAGCAGTCGAAGTGATGCAGCCAGTGTATGCATGGACGGCTGTTGTACGAGGTGCGGTATTAAGAGGATTGGAAGGCAGCATGGTCGTTAGCCGGAGGAGCAGATGGCACTATGGAACGAGCTATGCGACCGTCTTCGACGAAGAAAGGCACCCAGTCAGCGATCGCTATTGGTCGCCCCTCTGGGAGAGGTGGATGGTGTCAGACCGAATGCAATGGCACATTGCCAAGGTGCGACAGAATTATTTGCAGATATCAAGGGCTGTTGAAATTTCTGACATGTTACACAGGGTGAACAAGTATCCGAGCGTAAAGCTGTTTCTTTCCACTATACTCGGAACTTCCGGCCAGGCCAAAGTTTGGTGGTAGAAGATGACTTAATTGCTTGTGACTCTGATATTGCTCCCGACGCCTACAAGAAGGGACTCATCAATGTGTGCACGCTGACTACGGATCTGAACGCGGTGCCCAAGACTCTTTTCACAAGACTGACAACGACCAAGGGTATTGAGTTTGACAATCTGGATTTCACGCTGGACATGACTATCGACAGTGCTTCTCTCATTTTCGAACTGAAGGTTGATGGGGTTCGTTACGGGCATGTGACAGCCAAGTTTCATTAGCGTTAAAAGTACGGTATCAGTCATATACGGAGTGGTTGGGGTCGGGGCGATCATGAATCTGAACGAACATGGATGTTAGGAATCTTTCCTTGGAGTACTGAATGCGACAGATTGCGATATTTTTGCCGTCCAGATTTGGCTGCGGAGTACTACATCTCTTCGTTTCCCCGACTCTGCATTGTACAAGAGCATAGGTTTTGGACAACTTATCTAGAAGATGAATAAGTATTATTCAAGTTATGCAATGTGCTTCCCTATTCGCCGGATCACCCTTCCCCTAACCCTACAGATTCTTGTCGGCTGCGGGATGCCCATGTTTGTCACGACCATTCGAACTTCAGCGCTGACAAGGAATTTACGACTAGTAAACACACGAGCGGTTAGAAACGGCCACATGGAAAGAGCAATACAAAGCTGTTGAGGGATTTTGTGGGCGACACAGTCTCGGTGTTTTACGTACCGGCAGTTTAGAAGGGTGGTCTGTGCCAGGGATGGGACATTTCGTGCTACAGAACCGAGAGTACGGGGTATCTCTCACAATCTACCAGGGCGCTCGTGATCCGCGGACTCGAAAGTTAAATAGCAACATCCTATCGAGGTCCTGGAAACTTGAAAACCATGGCTTGAAAATTTTTTTTTTCAGCTTCATCGCCTTCTGCGCGAGGCTGGAGCTAATTGATAAGGCATTCAGGCACTCCTGCACTAGCCTGCCCTCCCAAAACGCGTCACGCGCATTCTTCCAATGCGACTGCTTTTTACTCGTGAACCCACACATATGTTATTGTTAATGCAGCCCGAACGATTGAAGATACACAGGCCATGGCGTTATTTTCGTTTTGCTAATAGATACGAGCTTTTTTAAGAGGAATATGATGTCCTCACGTCCTCTTGATACGAGCACAATTCCCATAACGCTTCACATACATACTTCCTTTGTGGTGTGACTATCGTTTCAGTTGCAAATGTTCTCCCATTGTCGCTTATTTCTGTTTTTGCGCTCTTGTCACTTGGGATGGTACCTGCGCGTTAGCTTGACTGGGCTATTGTTTTGGTCCTGAAACTCCTACCTTTATCAAGGACGGTTTTATGCTGCCGGTGCTAGCCCGGAAACATTCATAAGATGGTTGTAGTGACATCATGTTTAAGGTAAGTACAAAACTAGCGTTAATTGAGATACATTACTTACTAAATTGGGGCAAGGACATACCAAAGGAGGAAGACCAACATTCTTCAGGCCAGAAAGAACATAAAATCAGGTCGGAATACAACGGCAGCTCGGAAGACAAGTAAATCCGGTGTTAGTGCCAGATGAAAGAAGCTACATATTCAAGAAGCGGTGACATAAGCAGACTTAATTCGCCACAGCTAAGCAGCGGCTGACCCCCCCTGAAAGGCGGTGAAGAGTGGCAAAAGCTTACTTCAACTTGCGAGTCCGACCGGTCCACCACGGAACATTATAAAAGAAGATCGACATGGTGATCAACATGACAATCAACAATTAAAACTTTCAAGAGATGGAGGAGAGGACAAAAAACCAATAATACTACCAACTTCCGCTGTGGCCAACACACTGATTCCAGTCCAGATATCGCATTACTGGATATCGACTTTATGAATTAAAGCGCCAGCTCTCTAGTCTTTCAAAGGCAGAGGTCTCTTCAGTGAGAAATATATTGATTTTGGAACGCCTGTGTTGGTCTGTTTCCGATCCTGTCGATTCAAAAAACTCTCGAAGGCCCGCTTCCCTAGGTGTATTGTGAGGACAGCTGTGAACTTTCAGCTGGAATTCGCAACATTCTTTGTGGTGCATCCACATCATTGTGGATGACGCGGACGATTCCGAGGTTCTCTCACAGGAGAGCCCCGCCGCTGACCCCTTGAGTTCCTTTGCGGTCCCCGACCATTGTTAAAACCTAACTCCCCAGGACCGAATACTTCCGGTAACTCGTTGATACTCTGCGCTGCGGAGTAATCGGTCTGGGACATGAGACGCTGGTCATACATGTAGCGCATAAGGCAGTGGTCAGGCTTGCTCCGTTCAAGAGTATCCCCGCGACGATGGTGCCACCCAACATGACGCATTCTAGCGTCCCAGCAAACTTTCCGGTCTGGGTTATCGAAGATCATGTCGCAGAAGCAGCAGATGGACTGCTGAGGAAAAGGCTTGCCTTGGAAGTGTGTATCTGTGTGGGCCATCCATCGTGGCTCGTCCTCGCGAAAGGCGACGGTACAACCCAAGAACGAGAATGGACACTGATACAAAGCTGCGGCCGCTGCGACCGGCATCGTTCGCGGGACCGAATCCTCGTTAAATCCATAATATTGACCGACTACACTTGCTTGGGACGTTCCCACAAAGGTGCTTCCGCTGTAAGATGTGGTTGTATAAGTCATGCCTGGGACCGCACTTGAGGCGGTAGTGCTCTGTTGAGTGTGGCTACGCCCCGTTAGCGCAGTCGATGAGACACCTCTAGACCCCGAAGTCTTAGGGTAGGCTAGTTGAGGTTGGCCAGCTAAAGAATAGTGCTGTGCGAAGGTCGCCTGAAGGGGGTCGCGATCGTTATTGAAGAATTCTAACATGTACGACGATTGTGCTGATGGGCCCACTACCAACTGTCAGAGCTACCCTCGTCTTAGACTCGTGTTGGGATTTGACTGACTTTTCTCTGCAGTGTACCAATATTGGCCGACGAAGAGTGCGGGGTATTACTTTCCACTGGACGAAACTAACCGGACTATCCCCAGGACAGATGATATTTCAAAGACTCGAATGAACACAACTTTCCCATGGCTCTACGTGCGAATCGACAGGCTTTATCTTCGTGGCGCGCTCCCTACTGGATTTTAAGCCGCACGCTCGAGTTGAGTCTGGGGAGTGTGGTAGGCACAAATGTTGTATGAAATCTCTAGATCGCTTAGATCACAAATTGAGTTGCTTATTACAAGCCCTTTTTTAGAGTACATCTCCATGCAGAAAGTCTTTGGGCCGATTTCACAAAGACTTTTGGTTGGACATACAAACACTTCCCCATACCATTGTGTCCTCCTTTGCAGCGGAGACGGCTTATCAGTAAGACCCTTCATGTTTTGACTCACCGCAGGCCTCCAAATCTCGCTCAGTCCTTCCTAACGGCATATTCTCGCGACGTTTCTATTGCACACTCTAGTGGTTAACCAACAGTCACACGTGTTTCATTGGAAAGGCTTCGAGCGCCTACACCGTAGGCTTGCATCCATGCGCATGCTCCCCCAATACGAAATAATGCTCTCTTTCCCAGCTCGCCGCTCATCGATCTTCTGGCCCGACGCTACAGGCTACACGTTGCTGTCACACGCCTCAAAGACTCAATTAACCTCTTACCTGCAGGACCCAGACGCAGCAACCTTTGTGCAACCTCGAGTTAGTATGCTCTGGCCAAGGATATGCATAACTCGATCTCAATGGGGATGATATGGGATTTGGTCACCTGGCTTTGAGGACCAGGAATCTGGAGAAACGAGGATTATCCGGGCCATCAAGAAGAGGACATGGCCTGCCACTTGCATCTCCTGACCAACTGCCTTCGTTGCAAGGCGGTCGAGAACCCTTGTTTGTGAGCTCTCAAGGCATGTGAAGAAGGTTTGGAATTGGGGCCGCTTTCCGCAGGCTCTGCTTATCTCATGTGGCACAAAGACAGTCATCGCTTTGCCCACAATTTCGGCCGGGAATTCAAACCCCCCGTAAGTCGAAGGAATCGTGCCACTGTTGCGGACAGACGGAATTGTCTGAGGGGGGGTTGCGTAACTCTGTTGCCAGTCGAGAGGCTCAAGTAGCCTTAGGAGAAATCTATTGGTCCGAGCAGTGGAAGCAGGCAGGTATGGCGTAACAGCGCATGCGTCTCGGCGGACTCTGGGATCGGGACACTCCCAGACTATCTATCTTTGACAACCAGCACTGGGCGCGGCTTGCCGCACTCGCTGAAGCCGGGAGTGGCCGGTTCAGCTCGTTCCTCTTTTGTGTAGACTGTTTGCTTTATTTTATTTCTTTCCGATACTTGGGTTCATCAAGCTTTCGAACAATTGAGCCTATATGGCACAGCTGCTTTGAATTGCTCCAATTTACAAGGCTTTTCATATTTCTTTCCTAAGACTCTCTTTTACATTCACACTGCTGTCCTGTAGAGGGACTGTCCTCGACGGGCACTGTCTGAGAAAGACTGGCTGGTTAGGAGGGGTTACAGGTTGGAGGGGCAATTGGAACTTCGGCGATTAGTGAACGGAACGCAGAGATCTCAAATGTAACCTTTCGCTACAGGAATAGATAGCGCCTGTTAATTATTACCTCTATCCTTTTTTTTCAAAGAATAATTATATGTGTAACGTGAATATAGCGATAAATAGCTTGCGGATTTAAAGTACGTGCCTGAGGCGGACGCCCGTCGCTTATCCTCCAGTTATGTTTTGTCACACATACGAGGAGATTACCGTCGCACGGACGCACGAGCCTCACTCGAATTGATAGTCCCACAACCCCTGAGCTGCTATAGACAGCACAATGGAGAAGCCCACGACAATATCCTCCTGCTGAATTGACAGCAGACACATCGCCAATTGCAAATGCCACCCGTGGAACCATTAAACGCCTACTCCTCAATCCTTACCCCAAGACCCTACCAGCCCGCCTCTCCTATGAAGGACCTCATTTCCGAGCCTCCACCAGCTGCAATCTCAAAGGGTAGAATGCCAGTGGATAATGAAGATTTTCTTGACTTAGACGACGACCTTGAGGACGACGAAGACTTTGACGACGTAAGAGAGAAAGCTAAGTCAGAGGGCGGGAGTAGCAATAGCGGGGCTACGACGGAGAAGGGGAGACAGTCACAGAACAATTCTAGGTCACCAGTCCGGCAGAACAGTTCCAAGTACGGGGACGGTGCGGCGAGATCCACCGCTCGGCCGAGCAAGGCTGTAGTTGGGAAGAAGTTCTCCACGAGGACGGATCCGGGAGTTGCGTCTTCTGGGAAAGGAGGCGGGATGGGTAGTGGGGAAGGGAAGTCTAGAGGTGGAGAGGGAAAGCCGAAGATTGGGCAAACTGTTGCAGAGATAGCTGCGGCAAAAGCACTACTAGATCCCTCTACTGGAGAGAGTGGTGCAGATATCTCCGAAGCAGCGCAAGTCCGCATTCAGGAACTAGACCGAGCCCTCCAAACTTCGCGGGACGAACAGAAGAAGTTAAAAGAGCAGATCGATAAATGTCGTTCGCATATCAAACTGTTCCAGGAGGACGTCGCTGGATATAAGCGGGACATCGAGCGGCGGGAAAAGCGTATCGAGGAACAAGAGAAGACAATCGAGCAGTTGAGGAACGGCTCCGAAGTCGTTGTCACAGACTGCGAGCGGCATATCGAGATCCTCCAGACGAAGTTGGCGAACCTAAGCGCAGATTTCACGCAAGTGTGCAACGAACGTAGCCTCTGGGCTGGCAAACACGATGAGGTGCGAGATGACTACCTCAAACTCGAGTCTGAACTCCGCGGGTTACAGAATAAACTCAACGATCTGAACTCCAAATGGCAAGCCAAATGGGAGCAAGACAACGGGCATTTCCACCAAGAGGCGAATCGGTATCGAGACGCGCTGCATGCGGCGCATAAAGAGAAGGTGGAGCGAGATGAAGAGAATGCGGAACTTAGGAGACAGGTGTTGGAATTGAAGCACAGTATCTCGACGAGTACGAGAATGGAGAGTGTAATTACGGATAATATGGTCAGGGATAGCGTGAGCACGTTGGGACATCACTTGCAGAATTGGACGATTAATAATTTTAGGAAGGCGAAAATCGGTATGCACTTACTCCTGCCTCTTACTCCCCTTCTCCTATTTCGCTCCCTGTTCCCTACGAAAATAGGGGTTCGAGCGAGGGATTAGGGTGAACTAACATCTAAACACAGATATCGGACAACTCCCCGACGAAGTCAAAAAAATTCTCTCTCGCGCAGTCCCAGCGTACAAAATCCTAATCCCAACTTCAAAATTAAACGTCATCCAATCGGTCATCACACAAGTCCTCATGGAGGAAATCTTCGACAACTACTTCTTCGGCCTCCCAGACGATCGCGTTGAGCAAATCCGCTCAATGGAAGCCTATCTCACAACCATAACAGGTGCGCAACTTATCACGTTCCCCTCAGCCTTGTCCACCAATATCCTTAACCAGCATCCTTTTGGTTCATACTCACTTCTTTCCTCCTTCCTTCCCGTGGTCAAATTAACGCCCCCTTCTCGCCCATAGGCTCTCCAGCATCCCCCAACCACTGGCGCTCCTTAACCCTCAGCATCCTACGCCACTCCCCCGCCCTAAAACCCACAACCGCCTCCCACCTGACCAGCCTCACATTCCACATCTCCTCACTCCTCACCGCCCTAACCTCCCTCCCAGGCACCGAGACCCGCGACCGCACACTCTCCTCCATCCTCGAGGAATGCATCGAGCTTGCACGCCTGTTCCGGGCACAGAGGGCGAGGGTCAGTTTTGTGACCCCCATTGCTTCCCCAGCAGGCGAGGGCGTACAGGACGAGGAGGAGGGAGAGGGGGATTGTTGGGATGGGAGAGGGATGGAGGACGTGAGTGGTGAGGATGAAGAGGGGTTGGTGGGGAGGAGGGTCGGGTGTGTGACGTTTCCGGGAGTTGTTAAGGAGGGAGACGAGGGAGGGGATAATGTGAGCTTTTTCCCCCATGTCTCGCTCTCCCTATTGGAGAGTACCTTGGTGTGTTTTGTTTTCGGTACTGATTATGGTTCTTCGGTGTTACAGGTACATCTCCAGAATATCATTGTGAAGGCGAAGGTCCTGTGTCTTCCCGAATAGGAGTCCGCCTCCTTAAACCCCTTCGAGCCTCTTACGAGCTGCATAAATTCAATATGTAGAGGAGAATTGTCATGATATGTCAGCGCTATATTTACTCTAAACTAGACAATTGGAAAAGGGGAAGACTAGAGATATGAATAAAATGTGAACCGACGAATCTGATCACTGTTTAAAAGATTACTATGTGCCCAAGAAGTGAGCGATGGGATTTAACAACTACAATGTCCCTGACTGTCTACGTAAGCTTAACGGTGTACATACACGCCCAAGCAAACACCGAAGCCTTTGTAGTACTCCATAGCCGTCCTTTAACTTCAACTCACTAGACACGCAAGTAGACCAGGTATACGTCGGAAAGCCAAAACCAAACAACAAGGTAACAAGAGTCTTCCATGTGCACCACCAGACACCTCAAGAAAACCACTCCGTAACAGCCGGAACCTTCTCCTTAAGCACTTCTCCAATCTCTGCCCACACCTTCACCTCTAGCTTCTTCCCCTCTTCCGTCCCCACCAACGGTCCCGGTTTCGTAATTTCCCCATTCTTCCAATACCCTCCGTGACTCTCCGGCCCTAAACACACACTATGCACCAGCGACCTACTCCCCTCTTCCGTATTCTTCGCTAAAATAGAGTAGGAAAACGCAATTACGAGATAATGGTACCAGCCGTCGAAATCTCTCGTCAGGTCCGATTTGCAGAGGCCAGGGCATGTAGATGTGATTATGACGTCGAGTTCCGAGGAGCTGGGGAGGGTGCGCTGGGAGATCTGGGAGACAATATACATTACGAAGAGTTTGGAGATGGCGTAGTATTGTTTTGTGAAGGCGGAGGGGTTGTTGAGTTCGGCGAGGATGTTGGAGGCGGATTGCTTAGGGAAGGAGGAGATGATGTGTGTGCCGGAGGAAACTACCTCACTGTTAGTTTTGCTTCCTACTTCCGTGAAGAGGATCAGAAGCGTATGTACCGATGCCCAAGTGCGGAATCGCTTCACCCCGCCTGGAAGCCTTAAGTTTCGGTAGCAAAAGGCAGGCCAACAACGCCGTGCTGAGGACATTAACCTGCAGAGTCTCCTCCCACCCTTCAGGGCTTTGTTTCCAATATTTCTCGAAAACTCCTGCATTAAGCAATGCTACGTCCAACCTATCCAGCTCCTTATTCACGCGGTCTCCAAAGGACTGCACGGAGGAGAAGGAGGACATGTCGAGGTGCCAGACTTGGATCACACCTTCATGAGGAGTGGAGCGGATTGTGTTCTTCTCGATATCGCGTTGGGCAGCTTCACCCTTAGAGACGGTACGGACGGCCAATATGAGACGGGAGCAGTCGAGGCGGTAGAAGTGTCTTGCTGCTTCAAGTCCGAGCCCTGTTGTAGCGTCCTGGTATTAGTTAATGTGCAATTGATTTAGATTAGAGGCTGGGTCCATGATAAGATAGCTCACGCACCAACATTACTCCCAGTGACAATGACCGTCTTCCCAGCAAAACTAGTACTTGGAATGGATTCGGGGTTCCATTTCGCACGGAGCAGTTTCAAAAGGACTGCCATTATTGTTGTGGTTGTGGACGTTGCAGTTTGTTGGTGTCCTGAGGAGGTTCTACCTCGGCTGGTAATGTAGATATCGATAACGGGACGGAGTCCTGCCCAAAGAGGAAGATAGTGCAGACGACGGCATGTCTACGACCATCGACAGGTTTTGAGTCCCGCGATGACAAATCTGTCCGTAGGTCATGGAAATTTGCAGAGAGAAACGCGAAGGGGAGCTGCCCGTAAACGATTCCGAATGTTCCTTGCGCAACACTCATTACTCAATCACAATAACACCCACATATCGGTCATGTAATTTTCGAAGGCCGTAAGTACACACGCGATCATATGCCAATCCAATTGAGAAGCGCATTACTATCGGATTATTGAGACGCAGGAATGACTTTTCAATTCTTAGACAGTACAAAAGCACTATGCATTACTCCGTTTATAGAGGAGATGGATATATATACATAATGTAAACAAGGGACAACGGCTCAAAGCTTACATCCCAGGACGTATTTAATACAAGGAGTAGAAACGATTCCCTCTCGAGATATGTTTATGCAATGCTCATAACTACCCAATTGTCACATGCAACCCGTGCACCTATTTATGAATGCTTCACAATACCAACCTTCGCGGCCTATTTAAAGATCCAATTCATTAGCCACCGAACGTTCTTCAGTTCCATCCTGGACGAAATGCGCGACGGAAAGCCCGAGCAGTGAGAAGGAAAGGACTAGCCATACCCTTAGCACCCTCCCGTTTAACAAGAATCCCTTTTGCATCGTGTGGAATACCGTCCCTTCCTCTTTGCCCTCGACCGGAGTAAAGAATGTGGCTTCATGGAGGTTGGGGTTGAATTTCTCGCCCGTCTCGGCTGGGTCAAAGCGTTCAAGGCCATGCTTTTTGAGGGTTTCCATTAGGATTGTTTCGGTCATCTTGAGGCCGTCGTGGAGGTTCTTAAGGTCTTGATGGGCAGAGGTGGGTTCAGTCTCAGAGGGAGTATTGGAGGCATCCAATGCAGCTTGGAGCTTTTCAGGAGGGACAGTTGTGAGGGCGCGGTCGAGGTTGTCGATGGATTCGACAAGGTCCTTTGCGAAGCGTTGGATAGCAAAGTCTTTGGCGGCTTGGACTTCACGTTTTGTGCGCTCTTGGAGGTTGCGAAAGTCGGCGACAGAGCGGAGATATTTGTCCTAGATGCTCATGAGATGTTAGTCGCGTGACCTTGAGATGATCTAAAGAAGTCTCGATGGCGATTTCGGAATCTGTCTTACCTTCAGATCAATGATCTCCCGTTCCTTGGCTGCCAGTTCTTTCTTCGACGGATCTTCCGGAGTAGCTTCGGTTTTTGCCTCTTCCGCTTTGCCCGTCTCAGTGCCCATTGCATCACCGTCCAGTGTGGCCGTCGCGGAATACCATCTCGGAGATATCCTCAGCGCTGATGAAAGGAGAGCTGGTTGATAGGACTGTTGCGTTGGTCTTGACAGTAGCCTTATAGGAGCCCGTGCGGACACTCCAGCCAGCCGCGACTGTCTGATGATTGCTCGTTGGATCATATTGCCGTGGTGTGAGGTTTGATGTAGCGTACTAAATTTTCCTAAAGGAGCTCTGATCTCATTTCAAAAAATTTCGAGTACGGCTCAAGAGTTGTGCTATAATATTCGCAGACAGCAGTAAACGAAATATTAGGAATGCTACAAGCTACGCAGCTCGCAGTAAGCGGAGTCCTGATAACGTGACTGTCATCGCACCATGGAAGAAATTTTATGTCAACGTCGGACCGTAGCATACTGCGTAGAAACCCGATGTTCCCCCACCCAGAAGCGGTTGAGGTCAAGAGCTGCATATTCGAAGCAAGGGACATCTGCAGGAACCCCAACCCGCGAATTTATGTAAGGAACCGATCAGACAAATACACTTAAGTGTACTCTAGAGAAGACAATCAATGTGAGTTTAAAGTTCATTTGACAGCTCCTGCAATGCAGCCGCAGCGTCCCTTTGTCGCGCTCGACGTCTTGGCCCAGCGTTGAAAACATCTTCACGAGGTCCGCGACCTGAACAGCAGGGTCATTTTGCCCCGTTGCCCCGTTGCCCCGCTGCCCCGCTGCTACGGGCAGCAGAGAAAGTTTTCTCTAATCTGCACTCCTATAGTGGACCCGACTATTCTCCTTGAGACAGTGGCCCGCACTCAACGTGGAATGCATTAATTTATTATAGTAGTTGTCCTCGGTGAAAAAAATAAGAAGAGGTATGAAACTAAAATAAACAAAGTGAGGGAGCAAAGCGTCAAAAGAAAGGGAGATACCTCGTATTTTGAGGTTTAGGGTTGGTGAAGAGGGCTTGCAGGTTGACGTTTCTGAGAGAGTAACTCGTGCCGTGGTTTCCCCCCTTCGCGTATGTGCCGTTACCCTAAACCGTAGCCAACATCAGACGCAGGCCCCAAAGAAGAACACCTGGGGCAAATTGCGACGAAAACAAACGAGGATCCCGTCAACCTCGCCCGGCTTGGGAGTCAGACGAGCAACTTTAGGAGCGGGGCTTGCCATTTGCTAGCACCACGCGAACCCTCGATCAACAACATAGCAGCTGAAATCTTCTCGAGGGTTCTCTAATGTCCGCTGCCGCATCAACGCATCGGCAGTTTTTGATGCACCCGCCTACGTTGCACCTGCAGTCGGACCTTTCAATTCCCTTGTCCCGAGCATTGTAGGACCAAACGCCGGATATGAACCCAAGCAGTGGGGGACTACATTTTCGTTGTCTCTCCCTGAGAGCGCGGAAAGACCGCTGTTGCCACGCTGAAGCATCGCCAAGCCTTTGTGTAGCCGAGAGTATTACCGTTTCAAGATACATCCGGGTCACTTTCGGGAGACCCTGCTATTTTTTTCACTATTCTGTGCCCTGCAGCAGCGCTTGCTCGCCTCAATGCAGTGCGATGTCAGGACGGCTGCATGAGTTCGAGTCAATGAGCGGGACGACGATTTCCTCCCGCCCGTCCCAACATTCCTTGCCATTTACGAAGAGTTTCCTATTGAACTTGCAACCGCGGCATCGGTCACTAAAAGCCGACATCATCCTTGAGGGGCGCGGAGGTTTAATAACATGCTGATATAGATTCGGGTTATTTAGCACGCGTGGCACCGGCCGCCAAGTACCTACACTATGTGCCGGCTTATCCTTCTGTGTTTACGTCTGACCGTTAAAGTTCGGAGTGCGAGTGCCTTGTCAGCTTAGACCCAATTCCGGGATCCCCGCATCTGACACGCATGCTTTTGGTGATGAGGCTGCACCAAAGGAATTTGCAGTATCAAATGCGGCAGATGCACCCCGGCCTGCTTTAAGCTTGTCCTGTCGGTGATCACTTCAAACGGACTTCAAGCACGGATCGGGAAATGGTGTGTTATGAGACGGTGGCTCAATTCACTGGGCAATCAACGTATCAGACGGGAACATTATAGTTTGATGTCATCCAGCTAATCTAACAGGTACACGAATAAGGAATGCTCCCAGCCTGCGCGCTGGTAGAGAAATGAATGTTGTACAGTAGGAAAAAGACTACTGACGAGCCACAGGCCATTGGAATAGTACAATATGTAGTACCTGTTAAGAAAGATTGTGAGGCCGTGAGAAATTGAACCTGGATGAGGTCGTAAGGTGCTTTGTACAATGCATGGAAATGCGAAATCCATCACAAAAAAAAACCACGCCTGCAAATGCGCGCTGTTCAGGAAGACATATCGGTCGTATATTACATAGATGAAGAGAAGGAGACGGAGGAATAGTCACGCAGACCTGATCTCATCGCAAGCGCAGAGGCCCACCATTCTGCCAATCTCATTTTCGACATCCTGAAGAAGGGCATAGACATTCGAGTCGGCGTAGATCTTGATAGACTCAACGTCCCGACGCTCAATCTGGCTTGGAGACTCCACTTTTTCTGGGCTCCTTGGTGGAGTTTGCTCGCCCCGCGCCTTGGTCTCCGGCTTGAGCGTCAAAGCAGCTGCAACATGTTCAAGGAGTTTTTGTCGGATTCTTGTACGTCGGTTCTCAGCTTGTGCGAGTTTGTCAACCCAATCGTCGATTGAAAGATCAAGTTCGGCAAGGGCTTCCTCCTGCTTAAGGATGCTTTCGCGAGAGAATTGTGCTAGGCGTGGGGCTCGCAGATATGTTATCATTCTATTGTGCAAACTCCGACGGCCAGACCGAAGAGAGTTAAAAGTCTTGCGGAGATATTCGCATCGCTCATCCAAAGCGCGCAGTTCCTACAACAATCAGCATATATTCTCAGGTTCTAATGCCTCAGATAGAAGTAATTACCCTAGAAAGGCTTTCGACATCCTTGGCCCCCAACACTTCGAATCTCTCAGCTTGTCCCAGTGCTTGTTTCTGCAAAGCCTCAATCTGTGAATTTGGGAGCTTCGCAACAGCATCCTCAGCCCGGTAGCCTGCTGGAATGTATTCGAATGCCTTTTGTGCCTCCGCTGGGCTCCTTCTGTTCTGTCTGGCAATGTTGTCCAAAACTCTAGCCCTACTTTCTGCCCTACTTTCCGCTCTCCTAGTTGGGCGTCCTCGGTCTATGATCGACGTTACAGCTTCCACGGTTGTTTGCGCCTGGGTTTGTAGAGGCGTGGGGCTGTCACTTCGAGTTTGAGTTGTAGTAAGCTTGGGAGACGTTCTGCCTTCTGTCGAGGAAACTGGCGTAGCAGAATTGATCAGAGTCGCGGAGGAACCATTCACGGTTGTCACCAAGCCTAGACCCTTTGGTTTTGGAGGGGATTTCTTTGGCGATTTGGGAGGAACTTGAGGAGGAACGTCGTCGTCATCGTCGTCGTCGTCGAATAGGTTATTCAGTGGGCTCTTGCCAACCTGGGCACGCTCTTTTTGTGGTATGACCAATGGAGCGAGCAATTTCGGGGATGTTGACTTTCGTTTGGCTGAGTGTTCTGTAACTAGTGGTGTCAGACTGGGCCAAGGAGTCAATGCTGCTGGTTTTGCTGCAGCACTCTCAGTTCCAGGCCGCACGGAATCCAACGGTTGCAAGACAGGACCGGTAATGCAAGATACCATTGCATCACCAAATGGGCATTGACGCCAGCTGTCCCCCGGAGCACTGATTGATCGTTCATGGAGTGGTGGCCGTCCCGGAATAGTTGCTATGGCCGAGTTAGCAGAGAACCAGAGTATAGAGTGTTGAATGACTGACGAGAATCCATTGCGGCTTCTTGGACTGTCGTCATTGGACCCAGTTCTGGAACACTAATCTTCCTCCGTCCTCGTCCGTCCTTCGTCTTCAGCCTACCAGAGGCACTAGTTAAGGGCTGGTGAAGGTCGCTGAGAGAAGCAGAGGCCCGCACGCCCAATGCAGAATTCGATCTAGCTGTCAAGATGCGGTCCAAATCTGGTGTTGATCGACCTGATGAGGGTGTTATCCTGCCTGACGATACTGGGTAGAGGGTATATTTCTGTCCCTCTGGTGGAGTTGCAGTTAATATCCAAGAAGTTCCAGGTTCTCGTAAGGGCTAGAATCTATGTCAGACCCTTATACGGTCCAGATTTGCGTTTAAGAAGCAACTTCACTCACGGCTGTGTCTTCACGTCGAGTTAGAGGAGAAGGTGAGGCCTCTCTAGCAATGTAGTTGTTGATCCCAACGGCCATATCTGGGGTTTTCATGCAGTCCGCTATGTGCGCCATTGCTGATATTTGAGGATTGCAATATCCTCCTCAGCAAGAATCCCCAGTGCTGATCGCTGACTTTATTGGTGGCGCGGAACTCAGGTTATTATAGAAATCTTCAGGGAAAGTTTCCGCTTTGGACTCTGGTCAACATATGAGTGACGGCTCACTGTGCACACTGGACCAGTGGCGGGTTCCCTTATTATAATTACAACCGCTATATGCATTAGTAGGGAAGGATATGACAATCCATCCGTCAGGAACCGCTTTGCATGTTTGCACGAGGCGCTTGCCCTTGCCTCAAGGGGAGGCGAGTCCTGAAACGAACTGTGCGCCCTGTCCACTCCCACGCCCACTTGGCAGGATTGATACGATGTGCACTGCACGACTAGGGCCCGGCCTGTTTTGGGTGTCTGTGTAGCTGGATGGCACAGACGAAAAGTTTTGCACTTGCGTAAACCGCAACCTAAGACACTGGCTACACCATACGTACTAAGACGTCCAGACTATGCTCTGCTGGTATGTTGGTTTGACGGAACGAGGCTGTAGCCTATTTGGGAGGGGCCTCACACAGCAGAGCAGCAGAGCAGCACGCGAATTCGGCGTGCCGCCTTAAAAGTCTTGTCTCGCGGGCAGCGAAGTCTCTCGCTTGCGATACAGTAAGACTGGCGGCAGGTCTGAGGTCACGGATGGCTCTCGCTTTGCTGGAGTAAAGGAAGATTTACTTTCCTTATTCCTGGACGAGCCAGCTGCTGTGCCTTGATGGGATGATTTCGGAGATTTGTTCTCAAACTTGCCTCACATTGTCCACTGAGGTGTGAGGCATCACTAGGTGTGGCACAGCTATGGGAAACCCTTTTCTCCTTCTCTCTCATTTTGCCGGCCGCCGCAGACTTCCAACTTAGGGTATGAGGGGGCCGTCTCCTCTCGTCAGCGTCTCCGCGCACATTACCAGGCCCGGCAAAGCCTATTGCCGCAGAAGCCGATTCGTTTGGCCGGTACCTTGTTTCTTATTTTTGCCAGTTCCGACTGCGATTTCCCTGTCCCAGAGCCCCAGTCGGGATTTCGTGCCCAAGAAAAGCTTTGTTTCGATAGGATGGAAGAGGCCCCCAATACTTTGTACGGTGTAAAGGGTGCCAAACAAAAATCGTGAAGTGGGGAGCGCCGCGTTGTCGCTTACCAGCTGCAGGAGGTTTTGCTCAAGCATTCGCTCCAGGGTCCAAGATCTCTAGGGTATCTGGCCCGGGGCCTTGCAGCAGGGCGTTTCAGACTACCTTCCTCCCAGCTCGCTACCTGCCGGAAAGCATACTCGATGATGGCCAGAATTGAGTAAGCCGCCGCAAGTTCCACTTTTTATGTTCCTTTTCAGTGTAGCCAGCCAAAACGGTACACACCCACAAGAGGCCGAGAGATCCAACCACTGAGACCAATTTTGAGCAGCTGCACATGACGTTGGTCAGAGAATGGAAAGATTGGATGGATGAATGGGCAAATCCATCGGCCTCCTTCGGCGAAAGCGGTTGCTGCTACCCTGCCTCTTGTTTCGTTTCTTCACCGCGTGGGCTTTCCTTTTCTCACGTCGCTTACAGCAGCGAAAACCGTTTTACCCTAGGCCCTCGTGCGGGGACCCTTCGCAGAGCATGGGATCTCGTCACTGCCACTGAGGAGACGGTGGGAAAGGGCCTAGTTTATTGAAATTGTTTCCTTGCTTCCCCGATGCCTGCCTCGGATCACTGCACTACTCTAGAGAAGGTGGTGCAAACAGCCAAAGAGGGGAGCTATACGCCGTGTCTTAAAAAGCAGTGCTCCGTTATCTAATCATCCAAACTAAGCTCGACGGTTTTGTGCCATTGGCTAGTTGAGCTCACATTTTCCTAGCGCGGCCGAAAACGTGGAGCTGGGCTATAATAGGAGTTGATATGACGCAGGGATGGACTATAAGCGAGGGGTCCCAAATTACTCCAGGGTCGCTGTCAACAGAGGTAGCGCGTAACAGGAACTCTCCGTATCGTTGTGCTACCGCCGTTTCATGACAGGAAAACGTGAATTGCGCAAAGTCCGAGAGTGAGAATGGGCCTCCAGGCATTTCTATTCATACAGTTCGCCATCCACTCTATCCTGCTGCCCGGCGAGAGAACTCAAAGGACATTTGCTTTCGGATGACTGCGATTTCGCTCTCTTGCATCCGGTCGTTCCGACGAACTGCATAACGTTCAATGATCGACATAACGTGTGGCTACCCCTCAATATGCACCTTGCAATCGCACACCGCACAATCGCAGGGTATCTTATGGGCGGAAATAAGTTACTCTACATGCATCGAAAAGCAATATCGACAAGGCACTCCGTATCGTTCGTCACACACGGCCCGCTTAGGCAGGAACGAGAAATCTGACTGGCCGGCTCGCCGCTGCATAGAACCCTAAACATTAGGGCAAATATTTCCCATCACATCTTCACCAGCTATCAACAAACGTCAACTTGAATTCTTGAATCATGGTGGTCCGGAATATAAGTCTCGAAAATTCCCGGAGCTACTCCATACATCGTAAATCCCAGTTATGAAACGCGATCATCGATATCTGTTGTGGGAGGTGTTGTATGGGGTGGGTGTGTGGGTGAGGCCTGACGAACCGCACCTCTCGCTTGATGGATTGAAACACCGCTGTAACGAAGAGCTGTGGCTGGCAAGACTTATAACAGGACGGAGAAAAGGGAAAACTTTCTTGTTTCAATCAGCTAGGTGTACTCCGTACGAGAAACGGCATTCATCCAAAAATATTCATCCCAAGTGACATAATCTATTCGAGGAATAATTCATCAACTCTAAGTGCACATCTTACATGTATGGTACAGGTTATGCTTTATCACTCCGTTGCTTTGTTAGAGAAACATCGAATGCCTATGCACAACCTATATGTCGATCGCGTGATGCGCGTCAATGCGCATTACAGATGCACAGCGAGAAGCATGATGAGCTACGGAAATGGGCAGATCCGCTTTGATTTTCCGGTGTGGGATTCGGCTTCTCTCTGCACCGTCCTGAGTACGTACATGCCCGTGACAGGCTGCACAGCCCAGAGCTATGCTGCACGTATGTACCCAGTACGGAGCATCAATTGAAGATCATTACGGATGATTTACGCGGTTAACGCCTCTATCGAACACACGCTCCGTACTCGGCACAGTAAGACCGAGATGGTATTGAAAATGGACGGGAGGCTTGAAACTCAGTATTTCGCCTGAGTTTGGAGAATTCATGGTGGTGTGGGGAGATACATTTTGTATGGCAGAGCGCTCAGACAGAAAAGCGATCCGAGTTCCCTCCAGTTCTTGACTTTCTCGAATCGTCGGGGAATACACTCTTGTGCGGATCTTCACAGCACGAGAGGGTGTGATGCGTTAATATGAAACCTTAGTATAGTGACCCCCACACCATCTTGCCGTGCGGACAGCCTTTTCTGGAAGTTGTGGAGATGATGGGCACGTTCAGCTGCGTCATGGTGGTGTGTGCGCTTCTGTCGAAAGCCTGCCTAGCTTTTGCGGCACCCTCTTTTACGCAAGCCATTGATTTTCGGCTCCAAAAATGACGATGCTTCTTTTTTCCTATGTATGAGGATAAGATGGTGATGGTGTGGAGAAAACGCACGGTACTTCTTTCGCCTCGAGCTCGACCTCATTGTTGTTTTTGGAAACAGGGTAATTTCGTTTTCGGTCATCTAGATCATCTTCAATTACTCGATTCGACCCTAGCTTCCTGTATGATAACCGGGACCAGAGCGATTTCAGACCAGGTTAACCAACAAGGCTGAGCGTGGACCTTGGATCTACATGCTCCCTACTCCCATCCCATCCCATCCCATCCCACGGCCTAGCGAATTGAAGGGATCCCGAACAATGCATCTCCAGACGTCTCCAATTTCGGAGATCGCGAATCTCATACTTCCTTTCGCCTGAATAAATTGGCGGTGCCGAGGCATCCTGCAACACTTGTGTCAAAGCTCGGGGATCCTCTACCCAATCCGTACCGGTCAACGGGAAAAGCGGTGCACAGAGCCTTTTGGACTTTGATCCATCCTCCGCAACTGAGTCCCAGACTCAGAATCTCCGGCTGAGGGTGTAGCTCACTTGGGGAATTTTGGAACGCGATTGTAACTTTAGTGATCACCCTTTCATTCGTCGACTCCCGATCCAATACTTGCCGCGGCCTATCAAATTCGGCCAACACTCGCATACGACTCTACGGGGCGCAACCCCGTATGGGCAGACCCACAATTGATCTTCGCGGCCACGTTTTCTCCTCCCTACATATCTGAGCGTTCAAACCATGACCGATATCCACCGACGGGCATACGGGCGTGAAGCATTGACTGTTGCTTTGATCCCTTTGTTTTAAAAATCCTACAATTGAATAATCTCCACGATTTTTTCAAAATCCCCATCACGGCTGTGTATTGTCTTTGTTGCCTTGGAATTCGTCAGCTGGTTCTCCCCTCGCTCGACTACTCTACATGAAACGAGCAGCGTAACGATTACTCGGGCAAGCCGAAGAACGAGCGGGGGAGCCGTTGACACGAACGAAGGCGAACGTCGCCTGATATGCCTATGCAGGACATACCGTGGATTCGAAGTTGGTTTTCAACGCCATCGTCTATGCCATTACACGCTGAGGGAGCTTATAGGTGCGTTTGAATACTAGACAAGATGGGATCTTGATGCTTTCTGAGACTAGAAGATCCGTCTTCATTGGAGCGCAAGATGTGGGGCCATGACAAATTCATGGATAAGCATGCCCTTTTCCTTTCAGTCATCGTTTTGAATTCTTCAACGGCCACCTACACTATTTCTCGGAATTGAACCCGAGCTTGGGTTTCCTTGCCTTCTGACCTGAAGCAGAAAAATCGTTGGCTAATGGCTTGAACTTTCAGTGTGCAATATATTTGATTTCCAACATTTCAGAAAGAGGCCTTGGATCGCATTCCTATTTTGAATAGAAATCTGATATTTACAATTCCAGCGCATATCATTCCTACGTTGCGACTTTGAGACAGGCAACATTATTCGTGAGATCGAGATCCAGCAGATCTAATTATCATCAACCAACGAGAGTGCTGTTCATGAAACCTCCAGGTTCAGTTCTGGGTAACAACCGAGATGGGCGTCAGTAACCCCTAGCGGGAGATCTATCGCATTGTTTCTGAAGATTCGTCGAATCTTCCATCACACAACCCCTCCAACCCCTCTAATCTAAAAATCTAGTCTCCCCTACCAACTCAGGGAATCATCATCATTACAGAAACACTCCATTGTGATTTCTCCAGCAATCACCAAACACCCCTTCGATCCCCCGCTCCTCTTACCAGGCAACCGTCACAGGGGTCCATTGTCGCCACAGCCTTTCCTTCATGCCCACAGTCTCGTGTCGCACTCACAAACCCCCGCAACGCCGCAAACGGCTTCGTTACCACAGGAAACCCTCACGCCCACAGTTTTGCATTCAGGCATACAGCCCCGCCTTATCCATGCTGATATAGGTACATTCGAACCGATTCATCCAATCCGCTTTCACAGCAATTTCTTTCATCTCCGTGATCATGTAATTACGCCTGTCCTCTGCCTCACTCCCTTGGGCCGCTCAACCAATCTTTCTTCATTCTCACAGCAAGCTGCAACACCTCCCTCATTTTCTCTTCTCCTCGCCATACACCAGGCTATCCAACTTATTAGCTCAATCTAGTGAACCTAAACAACTCGTACGCACACCGGCCACCCCGTTCCCGAGGCACTCACTGTTCTGCATACCTCCATCAACATATTACAAACATATCACGCTCCAAACGCACAAAACATCACACTCCAACCACCCCTCATCTGACTGCCTACCTGGCCTGCATTCTCGCATTCCATAACCCACAGCCCTCGAAATCGCTAGCCGGCTCCCCTCTCCTCAAACAAGCCCCCATCATTAAAAAAAGGGATGATTACTCCTGTACCACGTTTTTAGAAGTTATTTACTCGGGTACCACAAAAGCCTTACCGAAATACCACCATTTTGCTACGAAATTGCCTTGATCACACAACCACAGCAGAGCAAGATTAGAGCGCCATTCCTCATATGCAATTACTCTAAGCAATAGAATTAAGTCTAGCGCATATTTTTCATGCTCAATCATCAGGAAAAGATGCACATACCACATGCTGCGATGGACTTTAATCGAGTTCCCCTTTAGGGACTTCAGGCTTTCGCTCAACTGTAGCTAGGGATTCTGCGCAGCCTGGAGCTAGGCTCGTCCAATATTACACGGGTTCCACCCTCCACCATTACCACACAACTCTATATAGAGAGCACGTCACCACGAATTGTTTCTCAGGATTTTGAAGTGCATATGCATAGCAGATACCTTGTAATATTGGCCCTCAAAAAGCTAGCACAAAGGACAGCTGCTGGCTGACTTGGGTGGAAATAGGGATAGTGGTATTTTGGTAAGATGAGGTAGTAGCGGAGTAAATATTTCCAAAAATTGTGGTATGCGAGTAGTTATCCATCAAAAAAATCTTCAAAAAAATTCCCACCTCCCTCTCTCCCAAAAAAACCTTCCCTTCCATTTCCCATTCCGTCCACTACCATCTCCCGTCACTAAACCAAGGCGCATAAAACCCACCGATACTCGACTCGCGCACCGTTTCTGGGCAGATGGTCGCTAGTGGTTATCCGCTGAACTGAGGAACCTGCTGTGCGGGATTAGGCGGATAGGTTAATTATATGGTGGCAGCGCGTGCTTAAACACCGCTACAGTCCCAGCACGCACGCACATCAGCGAGAGGGTTAAGGAGGCGGTTCCGAGAGAGCTGGGAGTGGTGGGGGTTTTAGATAGTGTTGGAGTGAGGATGGACGATGAGGGGCTTGGAGGAACGGAAAAGGAAGGGAGGGAGGGTGTGGTGAGGGATGAGGGATTGGATGGAGGGGGTTTGTGGATGAGGATTCTGGTAGGTGGGCGGCGATGTGTGGAGCGGTGTGGGGAGGTGTGAGTAATTCTATCGCGAGATTCCTAGCGCAGTGTAGTCTAGTGGATTGAGTTTTGTACTTCGAGGCCTGGTGCTTCGGGTTTTACTTTAGAAAAAAAAAATTTAAATGTCAACAAACTTTGCTTAGCCCCAATCCAAGAGGATAGAGACCCATGAACTCACCAGCGAAGAAACTGGCCGTGCTTCCAGTGCTCCACTGTGTCTGATTGCTTAGGGAAGAGCTCCCCAATCTGGATATTGGCCAAACGAAAAGACGCTTCAGGACAAACTCGCAACTGCACCAGCATCACCGCACCTAGCTCGCATAAAAATAGAGATGAAGTCCAGGCAATAACGAGTCTTGAGCGAGAGCAGATTTAACAATACCCCATAGGTAGTCCACTAGCAACGCTAGACCGTGAGGGTGGTGTATTACTTACTAACGTCTGGGGTAAATTTCTGCATTTCCAGCCGATCCCCAATTAAAGTGTTGATAAAACCGACGGTTTTGCACATATATATATATATATATCTTAAAACTGTCTCTTAGTGATTTCGCATCCAAAAAGGGAGGGTTTGGCCGCTGTTTTTGGGGGCACTTCTACACTGACTTGCGCGTACGAGTCGACATTCGAGATTTCTTTTTAGAGCAACGAAGTTAGCCCACCCTTAGTGGTACTGACGGCTAGGAAATGGTTTCCTGGTGCAGTAGCTAGATACAAGACATCCCTGATTCCAACACCTGAGAGCCGCGGTACACCAGGATCTATTGGCTTAACTGTAGCCTGATCACTAATCTAGTCGGGCCATAGCGAGTTATCATCTCTCACTAGCTGAATCTGCACAAGAATCATCAGGTAAATATCTATCGTACCGTTCGCATTACTGATCGCAGTCTGCCCAGGCCAGCCAGCATACCCTTGGAGGTTCCCAAGGTGTGGCATGTCCGTATCAAAGAGCGACAATATGTCTGACCCGGTATCGTTCATGGCGATTATCCCATAGACCGTTCCGTCACCTCCTCAATGAGGCATTAGCCTAAGTAACATGCGAAGCTGAGAATGAAATTTAAATGACGAGTATCAAAATTAGGAAGACCTAGATCTTACTTCGTGACAGTGGGACCAAATGGCCCATGACCGTAAGCAAACTTTTGGGCAAATTGATGAAACCTTACCTGTGATTTGAGCCCATTCATTAGATGGGTTATAGAAGGGTGGATTTGAAAGAGCATACCTCGGTTCAAGCCCAAGCAGATCCTTTGAACATCTCCTGTTGAGTGACAATCTCTCCTTCCATTATGTAGACGTGCTGCAGCCCGTCGATTTTCCCGTCCTCGTAGAGCTTAATGGCGGTTTTGATATTGACATGTTGTTGTTCGGGCTGGTACTGGGGGTTACTTGGGCCTAGGTAGCCGCGGAGCTCTTGGATGCGCTTCTGGACATCAAAAACTGCAGGCAAAGGGATCGCAGGTGAGGATTCGATTGTGTTCGCCATTACGCTGATAACTTCTAATGGGCTAGGTTGGGAGTGCGGGGTCAACGGTAGCCGACAAAGCGGCAAGCAACCAGCTAACTCACGCTTTACCTGGTCGGGGTACCCTCCGTAGTCGGAGGCGAACTCACTGAGATAAAATATGTATACTACGTATATATATGTATTTTTTAAAAAGCTCGAAAGATATTATATAACGGTATAACGAACATCACAGCTATTACCAAATCCAGCTCTAGGTCTCGTGGGTTTTTCGCCGTAAACTGAAATCTCCAGCCAGCTTTATAATGTTGCAAATTGAGTTGTTTTTCGTGATGTTAGGGCAAGCACAGGAAGAAGTCAGGATGCTGTAGACGGTCTGGGTGCTCATGGTGCAAAATCTGTGGCAGGATGGGAGGAGCGATCGTCCAGACAGAAAGGGATTCTTGCTGGTGGGTTTTAGGTGACTCTCATCTGAATGCTTGAGCGTGTCTTTCTGTTTTGGTCGTAGAATCACCAAGCCTCTCCCCCTCCCTTCCCCAAAAGGAAATACAAAACCACACCAGCACACAAAAATAATAAAACTACCCACCAAAAGCCGTGCTCACAAACCCAAGCTTAACCCTCCCAATCCATCCCCCAAGCCCCTGATGAACCTCAACCACCAAATCCCACAATCCCAACATCCCCGATAGCCAGAAACACATCCCTCAGCTCCTCCCTAACCAACTCCCACACTCACCCTCCCATCCAGACCCAGCAGGCAAAAATCCAACCTCCCAGCCCTGTGGCGAGATGGAGAGGACACGCACACGCTCTCCCTACCGTGTCTCCAAAAAAAAAGAAGCACATAGCGGAACTCATATCAAGAGTTCAGTTCAGCTTAAATATAGTTGTGGCACTGTTTTTTCTACCCCACCACCACCGCCACCACGACGAACCAAAAAACCCCGTCGAGTGTGTAATAGCTAGTTTAACTCTAACGGGTCTGCCTGCTTCGAGCTAGCCTAGGTAGAGAAAATATCGGCCTAAGGAACTGCCTGCAGTTCGTTCCCCCCAGAAGTCAAAAAGTCAGAAAGTCAAAAAAAAGGTTTGAAGGGAACATGAGGGAAAGGGTCTGAATTAGAGCACCGGTCTCGAAGGGAGAAAAGGGGGGTTCTGGTTCTGCAGAGCGCAAAAAGACTGGGTTGTGAATAACATAAAACCACCAATGCTTTTTTTGGGGAATCGTTCAACGGGAATTGCGACTCTTGCCTGCCCTTGCTTTGTCTGCGCTCCGTCTAAAAAAAAAGGAGAGTTGAAGATGAATGAAAAAGATGAAGATAAATTTCAAACCGCCTCGTCCGTTCGTATGGAAGTACGTCTCAAAGGAAACCAAAGCGTCCATCCTATCACGAAGAAAATGTCTCTCCACGAGCTCTACCTCCCACACAAGCCCCAACACCGCAGACACAGACCACTACCTCACAGCACGACTCTGCCTCAACGCCCACAACAGTTCCGGTCTCTGACTAAGCGCCGCTTCCGCCTGTCCAAACGTAACCCATGTCCTAGTTCTCTTATCCATTTCCGGCCAATTATCCTCCACCTTATCGACCACCGCCTCGAAGAACTGATACAGGCTTCCCTGCTGTGCTCCAGGCGGAGGAGTAGCCTCACGGATCGCCCCCAGATCCGCCGTGATTCGGCATACGATCCCGGCTTCTTCCCAGGCTTCGCGGATCGCGGCTTCGGAGGCTTGTTCGTCGATTTCCCACCCGCCCTTGGGGAGGACCCAGGATGCGCGCGACGTCGATTGGACTAGCATGATGAGGGTGCGGTCGGGGGAGAGGGGGACGACGCCCGCGACTAGGCGTTCGCCGGAGGGGCCGTAACCTGGGGGGGAAGTCAGCTGTTGGGGGTCTTGGGTCGGGGGGGGATGTGGGGTAGGATTGTGAGGTACAAAAAGAATTGATGCAGTGCGGAGGTACTGGGGAACTTGCGTTGTTTACTGCGACCCTGACGGGCCTGCATTGAGCGACTGTTTGCGGCGGCTTGAGCCATTGTGTGTTTTCTGCCCTGTTTCTTGGGGAAGTGGTGATAGTTTGTTTGAGACTTCCCAGGCCAAAAAAAATATTTTGGAGATAGAGGATGTGGCTAGCCTAAGGATCTGAGTGTTTCGGTCCGGTTTTAAGTGCCAACTGAATGACGACTTGTAGTCTTATAGCTGCGCTCTATTGTAGTGGTCTCGTAGATTCACTTGCCGGTCCAATTGATGGGTATTGGTGGGGTTTGGTAGATCCTGGTGGGTGGGTTCGATGTGGGGGAATTTTTTTTTTTCGACGTTCCGTTAAGACGGGATGAACTTAAGGGTGATCGTGCCGAACAGATCTTTTCTCTGATTCTGACTCGGACTGATCAAATTCTTTCTTTTGACGTTTCTAGTGACTCGTGTCGGCGGATCTATCTCTTTCGGCTTCGGCGAATTGGGCAAAGATCGAAATGATGAGTAGAGTTTTTGTAACTAGCCGCCTACAGTCCCGCTGTGGACGGGGCTGAGAAAGGTGATACCGTAGATTAAGAGGGTGTTCATGCTGGAAGGGAAGGAGATGAAAGAAGAAGTAGGCTGGCGAGTAGAAGTAATGTGGTATGAGCGCTGGCGGCTTATTATTTGTTTGCTGGGGTGGTAAGGTAAAAGGATTCGGTATGACGGCGTCGAACTCGCGTCGTTCCAGTTAGGTTTTTGCGTTTTGCGTCTGCATCTGCGTCTTCGCTAGCCCGGCCCATTTCTTCGGCGGTGGTATGTGTGCGTGCTTACCATGGCCTGCGATTCCGACGACGGCAGCATGGGCAAAGGCGTAGGCATGGGGAGAGAGAGCCCTAAGGGCAAGGCGCATCGGTGGTACGCACGCTACTAACGCTTGGCGTCGTCTGCTTGCCCTTTTCCTTTGTTTTTTGCGCTGCATCTAATTCTTAGCTGCTTGGACCCTTCTACGCTTCTCTGCCATTCTCTCGGCTGGGCTGCTGCAGAGGAACAAGACAGATATTCTAAGCAGCGAATGCGGACTGGACATGCCCCGATAACCCGGCAGCCCAATACCGAAGACATTCAATGAAGGTAGTCATGCGCAAGAACGTCTAATGCCGAACGTGTTACAAGCCCTTTATATTGCTCCGTACATGCAAGGTCCACGCAGTTCTGGTCGCAATATGGAACCGGATATGTGCTGTGACGTTGCCTTTCTCACCTACCATCTTGGCCACTATAGGTTACAGTCGGCCATTGATGCCCGACTACAGGCTCTCTCTGTGTCTGTCTCATCACCATGCCATGCCACACATGACCCAGGCAGAGGGAAGGCAAAACAGACCAAGTCAGTATGTGTGACCGCGGCATGACCCTAAGCAGACGCAGTGGGCATCTCCCACATGCATCGTAATTATGAATGCGTAATGCGGCTCATTGTGCCGTGCATAATGCCCTGGCACTTCCTGCTTGCGTGGCGGGGCACCTTTCTAGGCCAACGAGGAATCTACCATGCAGAACTTTGTGCGACCGTGGCGGGCAGCGGACCTGTAATGCAGTCCGACTTCCAAGAAGCTACGATCCTTCGAGGGAGATACCATATTTGCTCACGGGGAGATGAATTGGACTTGGCGGAGAGTGAGGTGTTCAACCATCGTGATGCACACCGCTGCTTTTTTTTCCACGAGCACGACACGGCATGTGGGCTGAAGACTGAAAACCTAGGCCGAGCAAACCTAAGCAAACAACCGCCGTTGTTATCCATCGTGGCGCGAGAAACCCGATAAGCCCTATGCGATTCTGCACACCCCACTAACTCGTCAGCCTTCCATTCTACCTTGCCCCGAACAAGAACAACAGAACATCTTTCTTCCAGGACGAAAACTGCACCAGGCCTCAACAAGGGCATTTTGCATCGGGAACTCATTCTTGAGAAGCCCATCGGCCGTACTCTGTCCTTCCCTTTCGCCTTCTCCGGATATCTGCTTTGTTGCACCGTCCGGGTATCGAGTCATCATGCAGGCCACCAGCGGGAACCCTGCTGCAGTTGAGTCCATCATCTCGGTCCACGGTTGGTTTAGCCTTTCTGCGCCCCCTGCGTTGTTACTTGCGCATCCAGTCGGTCCGTTGCATTTGCCCTCGTGGGTGCTTGGCTGGTTTATAATGATTTGGACCTCCACGTTTTACGTCTCGAAGCGGAGATTGTGATGAAATTGCTGGTGTGTCCGGTCTTTGTTAATATGTTTTATCTGAGAGTTAGGTTATCAGACCGGCCGTTGTGGGTATTGCGGGAGATCCAATAGCAGTCAGTTCCCTCTTCCCCGGCGAAGAGGTTTCTCAGCCTTCGAAAGTGTCACTGGGGTATTTTTGGGGGGGGCTGACCTTACGTTATACTGCATCTTATAATAGGTGCACAATACTGGGCCAGATCTGAACAAGATTGCCTATCGCCTAGACACTACGAGCAGTTAGTTAATCGCGGGTGGAGACGGTAATGAATTTACTTCCCCTTTTCTCATGATTGACTTTGGAATCAATTCGCCAGGACAGAACCCACATTTTACTTTGGGTATCGCTTCTTCTAACCGTGGGACATTAAAAGATCTGGACGTACACTTTATAAAGTAAACCCTGCAAAACAATGTTGTCCTCACTATACAATTCGGTATGTATACTTTTCAACTTTCAAAGGAATCGTCTACTTTATCGTGCTTACACTGCTATTTCTACAAATACAGTATCGAAGCAGGCGAGTTTAGAGCTTCTCGAAGCCAGAGACATGCTTTGAATCGATGGAATAAATTCGTTCTCGGCGAAGATTATATCAAGGCAGCTGCGAGGTTATATCCAAAGGCAAAACGGTAAGAACTTTATTAATTATCCTATCCAAACGAACCAATGCCTTCACTCAGGGAGCGTTTCTGAGGAAAGCCTGCACATGTCATTCTCCTATTGATTGGTTTATGACTTTCCCTTACTATTGGCAATAGAACAAAGGCGTGCTTTACAAGACTTTCTCATTCAAAGCTAACTTATTCTCCGTCTTATTCAGTGACAAAGCTAGCAGGAGGAATGAATTTAGTCTTCTTGATTCACTGCAAGAATGTTTATATTCCAATGTGAAGACTCCTCCTGAGCCAGCGCATATATTTGAAATTGCTCTCGATTCGAATGAGTTTACAGCAGAGAAGTAAATATATCCATATTTCTCCCATCAACTCTTCTTTTCCAAGCTCTCTGTCTCGATAGAAGGTCTTTTCTAACTGTTTTGGACCTAAGATTTGCACTCTTTGAAAATTATCAGCAGGTTGTTCACAAGGAACCACCCGATTGGATCACCGAAGCTGCATTCAAGCGGTTTCTTTGTGATTCTCCACTGCGAAACTCCACTATCAGGAATGCTGATGGTAGGGAGATAGTCCTTGGCTCCTACCATCAAACTTACCGGCTTGATGGCCGTCTAATTGCCTTTGGAGTTATAGACTTGCTGCCGAACTGCGTCAGCGGTGTCTATTTTGTGTAAGCCTTCCTCCTTTGACCTTACGAATATATTGTGGTTTCCTGCTAGTTAACATATCATTAATAATATAGATACGGCGAGGAAATGCTGAAGTGGCAATTTGGCAAGACTAGTGTAATGCGGGAAATTGGCTTTGCAGAGGAGCGAGGATACAAATTCTACTACATGGGTGAAGATGCTTCTCCAGTAGTTCTGGATTTGTGGATAGGGAAGCTAATGCTTGTAAGGCTTCTACATACCTAACTCTCCTAAAATGCTCTATAAAGGAGACTTTTTACCTTCCTACCTCCTTGGTAAGCGCATTCTACCCTACAAAATGGCAGTTTCCCAGGGCAATCGCCGTTGTCTGGCCACAACCATCTCACAAATAGCCTCAACTACCTAGACCTCGATACCATGAACTGGCACCACCTGGGCGACGAAATGAAACGCCTCTTCGCTATAAGAAAATACCTCCACTTCTCCCACGAACCAACTCTCCGTTCCCCATTGCACCCTCCTTTATCCGCCGCCGGAGAACCAACCACGCCAGACCCTCTCCCGAGCCCTCAAGAATCCAATTCCACTCACCCTCCCCTGCTAGGCGACACACAACCATCCCACCACCCAGAAGAACACCCCTTCACCACCAACAACGACAACGTTGCCCCGGAAAACGCCGAACTCACCAGCATGCTCTCCGACTCCGACTCAGATGGTGGTTATGAAGCCCTAGACACTTCCGTTTTCACAAAATCCATGCCCGGAATTCTCACACTCACCCAAGTCCGCACCGCCATCCCGCTCCATGAGGTCAAGATCACTGTTGGTGGGGAGGTGTATCCCGCTACTGTATGCCCCTACCTCCAAATTCATTGTTTTGGATTAGAGCTGATGGGGTTTTTAGATTTGTCTTCCGAGGGATAGTGATGTGGATGAAGAGCAGGGGGGGTGGCCGGTGGAGGAGGATCTGGAGGATGCGGGGAGTGTGTTGGGGAAGGTGGCGGAGTTTGTGGCTGTTGTTGGAGGAGAGTTGTGGAGGGAGGTGGCGGTTAGATTTTCGTGATTGGGTGGGAGGTTTGCGGAGGGGCAGGGTGGGGGAGGGGGAAGGGTGCGAGTGGGAATGAGAGTGGAGAGGGGGAAGTGGAGGGAGGAGGGCTGAGATTATTACACCGATAGAATGGACACTGCGAGATTATTCCTACGAGCGATGTTGCTTCCTTTCATTCGTCGTCGCTCTCGACGGTGGCCTGCTTTTCCTTTCTTTTGGCCTTGTCTCTTTTGTCGCTCTTGACGCCTCTAGGGTGAAACTCTGCCGAGGCTTCCTCCAACTCCATGGAAGATATTCTGTCCGTAACCCTAAGGAGGTGCATGATTACTAGACACTGCTGCATATAGCGGCTAGGGAAGGGCATAAGGCAGTGACGGCTGCTGCTGGAGAAGGGGGCCAATGTTAACGCGAAGACGTGGCACACTGGGAAGGAACCACTGCGTCTAGCAGCCATGAGCGTGAATAACGCGGTAGTGCGGCTACTCACTCCCTTCACGCTGGGCCCGAGTTAGCCGTTCACGCCGTTCACGCTCCACCTACCAAAGAGACGGCGGGATCTAACTTGCGTATACCGAATAGTCACCGCTAACAGGCCAGTCCGACTGAATCGTCACATTTCTAATCGGTCCTGGGCATAGGTCACATATACGAAATGCAAGGCCTTCCACGAGGCCTAGGATCCAGTTCGCACGCACAGTTGAAAACAAGAAACCCAGATATGGCCTGCGAAGAAAAGAGTGCTGATAACCATCTGCTCCTTTCCCCTCTAGAGTACAGCCCAACGCCCTCAATAGCGGATGAGAAAGGAGCTTCCAATCCCCGGTCCCCTGGTGGAAGGAACTAGGAACTTGGGAGTAAAGAACAGCACAAAGAAGGCCCGTGGCGGACTTCATGCTAACCTCCACGCATTTGAAGCACTAGATGCAACGTGCTCTCTATCCGGATTCCGTAGTCACATAACAATCGCTCATCTTCGAGTTGTTTTCCCGCATATATTATCCTCTGCTGGTGGGCAGGAATGCCCTCTTTTCTCTGGATCATTTCCTTCAGCGTCTAGGCAGGAGAGGAAAGGTCGGTATCATTAATTGTAATTTTTTTTCTGGATCAGGTCAGCTTCATGTTAACATACCGCAGAAGCATATAGTAAATTCTGTGTGCCCTGTCAACGTCCTTACTAATAGCTGCACTGGGTCTGATTGCAGGTTTCGGGGTGGCCCGGTATATATCAGTTTTATATCAATATTCCCATCAGGACCGGGTTGCATGTCGTAACGATAGTAGCTTAGACGTCGCCCATTATGAAGAAACTTCTCTCCGATCGGCAAAACTTGATGCTTGACATGCATTTTAAAGATTTCTTTTAATCTAGCTTTGACGTGGTACACAAGGTCTCTAGGAGCTGGTAATATAGTGGCAGCTTTGACTCCATCCACTATTTGTGGATGCCATCGACTCGAACGAAAATCAAGTTCCCGTTAATGTTCTTCTGGAAGATGCTAGAGGAGGGCTGTCCGCAACGGGTGGTGCAATCCGAAGAGTTTCGCAGATTTCTAGCTGGAAACTCCAGGCCTTAGGCGGTGCAGTTCAATCTGGTCTTTTGTCATCGCTACAATCTGCAGACGCAGACTCTATGGATTTTGTGGAGATTGAAGATGCCGTGGATCTGCTAATGAAACCAAGTGGATACAGCCCTAGCGATAAGACCTTCTGGGATGACAATGGCACAAATAGAATTGTGGATGACTGGATGGGTCGTTTCGGTCCAGAAAAAGCGCGATGGATTGCGCTTCATATGACAGTCAAACCGCTGATGAATGTCAGCGAGGCATTGGTTTCCCCTCAATCTTTTAGCCCATTACTTCTTAATGGCACTGGCACCTGCTTTATCGCTTCAATGATTTTGTATTCCACGGTCAGTCAGTCTCTAATGCACTAGGCTTGATCAGCACTCTGCTTCACCGGTAGATAAGAGCAACCAACTTACCGCTTGTATTTCCTTCACTACGAGCTTGTTCGCCGGACGGCCCATCTGTTTTATGTAAAGATAGCCGAGAAACCTCCAATATGTCTCAATGGTACTTCTCTTCCTGACTTCCGAGTTGTTTAGAATCCAATGAAGGAAATAGAAGGCAGGAGAGGCAGAAGGAGAGGCTGCAATGTGGATTTGGGAACTTAGCATGCTGGATTATGTGCGCTTGGAACAAGAGAATGTTGGCAAGCACATACTTGTGTGGTGTTTTGTGAATCCTGGATCTAGTTACAAAATCGGCTCCCGCACGAAAATAGCCATTGATCTTTCTAGCCTCCCTTCTCTTGGAAACAAGGCCCTCGCAAAGATAGCTCGAGAATTCAAAAATTCTTAGCCAGCTGTTAACAATATTGCCGGCACCCTGCTGCCCATTAACTTTAATTTGAGTTGACTCCATTCTAACAAACTTACGTGATTTAAATCTTTTAAGTAAATGGACTATATCTAGTTAAGATACTATCGTAATGGTAGGGTAGGGGGTTTGAGGGAAACATACCAAAACTATAGTACAGAGCCTGAACTAGCACGGGTGCCCAGAGAAAGACGGCGATGACTTGCCCGAAACCCCATTGATCGTCTGTAAAGGCGCTACCCGTCACAGCTTTCATGGCGCTTCTCTTGTGCTCCATCTGACTCATGCAAACGAGCGCGCCAATAGTCAACCCGATAGACAAACAAAATAGGAATGCAAATGCCCAACCACGAACACAGTCATGGTTTTCGCCGTCTATGCATCTGGATACAACAAGTATAACCACCGCAAAAACACCCATATAAAGGAGACAAAAGCCCGCGACAATCCCGAAGGGGCTGCTATCGTGTGAAAGATGGGGTAGTTGATGGCTTTCGATGTAGTTGAATCCTGGCCTTATGGAACCATAGGCTCGACATGCAGAAGCCAGGTGCTGGATGGTCGTCCACGAAGCTTTGGAAGTATGAAGTTGCCCCATAAAGCCCATGAAGAAAGCAAAGTCCACGATTAAGTATAGCACAGTTACCAGGGACCGTCCCTTCTCTTGTGGCTCCTGTCCCCTCGGCTTTAGATACCGGCCCAGGAAGATGGCGATACTCGTGGATAGCATCCCAAGGAATTGCATTGTTAGAAGCGACTGCAGAAATGCGATTTCGTAGTATGGCGCAGCCTGCTTCAGGCGAACCACGGCGGCGACACTGATAGGGATAGTGAATACTACACTAGTATCAAAGAACGTATAAAACACACTGCATAAGTTTTTGCTGAAAGGACCTTTGCCAAAACTGAAAACAATAACAAATGGTGGGCCAAAGATCACAATAAGCACTGCCTGGAGAATGTACGAGATATTTGTCTGCGAGATGGGGTTTTGTCAGTGGTTCTGCCCAGTATGCAAGGGCATGCCTGACGTACACCGACGCCAGAAAGGTCAGGATTTCCAGTGCCCCACGCCAGTAAGCATATATTTGGACAGTTCTGGATAGCCTTCGTGATGTTTAGACCGCCTGTATCTGCTTTGTGTAACACCTGGCTAATAGATGAAAATAAACATGTAGTGTCATTCATTGTGCCCTTGAATTGTCATCAATATGGAGTTGTTTTGTTGACTGTCAAAAATGCTGTGCGTCAAAGTATAACGTGAGTTGCGTAACGCGCATTGCGTTCCGTGGAGATGGGGCTAGTCACCCTAGAAGGTGGGGTAGCTAGCCATTGCTGGCTCAATGGTGGTTGGCTTTTGATAACGATATTGTGTATCAAAAGTCATGCGTTGGCAGCCGTCGACTTTTACTCTTCGTGTTATATTGAAAGCCACAATATTCCGTATCCAATAGCGGCGCTGGAGATTGCTAGCGAGAAATTTCATCGGATGACCTGTCACTGTTGTGTTATGGTTTATTGGTCAGTGGGTAAGGTTGAGAGAGGTTTCTTTTTCGGCACGCACCAAAGGTCCTGTCCTGCTCCCTGAGAAGTCCCTTGGTAGGGGGACAGGCGAGGCTGAGAGGCACCTCCACCTGGTTATAGAATCTAGCGAAGTACAGCTGGTGCGCGTCGCAGTACTCCATGCGGTGCAATGCTTTGAATCCGAGTGCATTATTAGAAGAGATGTAAATTAACTGGTAATATCCCGTCCCGGCTTCGTTTGAACGGACCTTCAAATGCAAACGAGGTTTTCAAATTTCATGGCCTTCCACAATGTTCCAAAGATTGCGTGACTACTCCCCCTCGCGGCATCATGAATGAATATGTCGATCAGACTGGAAGAAACGAGCAATCGCAAAGGGTTCTCTTAGAGGGAAGTGTCAGAGCACGTTCGCTATGGCTAGCCAATGACTCTTCTAGCCTGTTTATTAACTGTTCCATCGAAGCCGTGTCTAGACTTCTGGAGGACCAGTACCACCAGGGAACGAGGCTGTAGAGTGCTGATACCTGCAGAGGGATGACGCCGCTGGAGAGCAGGTGCATATTGTGGAGCGGCTGGAGCACAATTGGGGCATTGCTCCAGCCCCTCTAATGCTTCGAATCTGTGGTGTGGTGATCCGTCTGCATGGAATGCAAAGTTGGGTTCACTGCGTCCATACTGAAGAGAGCGGCCACAGACACTTTACAAGACACCACCACCTATCACAGCAACGGAATAGAGTCCCCGTACTGCACCAGTAAGTGTTTTTCATATTCCCCCACTACGCCTTACACCCTCCCCCACACTTTTTGAGTTGCATCACAGTTCGCGCCTGACCCCAGAACAAGAGGCTTCATAACAAGCACGAGCAACGACTTCACGATTCAAACGTAAAGTCGATTTGTGCGCAACTCAACATTAAGCTTTTGTGCTTTGGAAGCACAGCGCTTTTAATGGCCGATAGAACAACTTTGCGCTGATAGCAATCCAAGGGCACAATGAACGGCACTGCAGCAAATAACGATCTATCATGTTTATTTTCTTCTATTACCCAGGTGCTGGACAACGCAGAGACAGGCAGTCTGAACATCACGGAGGTTGTCCAGAACTGTCCAAATGTATGCTCACTAGCATGGGGTACTGGAAATCCTGACCTTTCTGGTGTTGGAGTATGTCAGACGTACCTTTGATATACTAGAACCACTGATGAAACCCCATCTGGCAGGTAAATATCTCGTACATTCTCCAGGCGGCGCTTGTAGCAATCTTTGGTCCGCTCTTCCTTGCTGTTCGCAACAGGCTAAAAAAGGATTTCGACGAAGTGCATGATGCTTTCCTTGACGCCAGTGGGCAATTCTGCATCATTGTCGCCATCGCCGCCACGGTTCGCCTTAAGCAGGCCGCGCCATTCTTCGAAATCGCATTCCTGCAGTCGTTGATAACTATGCAATTCCTTGGGCTGCTATCCACGAGTGTCGCAGCGGCCGCCATCCTCTTGGACAAGCAGCGAAAGGAGAGAAATTGGCAGGAGGACAGGGAAGTTCCAAGAGTCGGTGAGGCAACTGGAGGCGGAGAAGCTCCAGAAGTTGGTGAGGCTACTGGAGGCCGAGACTATTCTAGGGAGGAGGTGACTGGAGGCGGAGAAGCTCTAGAAGCCGGTGAGGCCACTGGAGGTCGGGAAGCCTTAAAAGCCGGTGAAGCTGCTAGAGGCGGAGAAGCCCCAGAAGCCAAGGAGGCTACTAGAGGCGGAGAAGCTCCAGGAGCTGATGAAGCTACTGGAAACCGAGAAGCTTCAGAAGCTGGTGATGCTGCTGGAGGCCGAGAAGCTCCAGAAGTTGGTGAGGTGGAAACACCCCAGAAAGAGTGGCCACCGGAGTGGCGACGGCTCCTAGCGATTGTTCTATACTTGGTGGTAGAGTTTGGCTTTTTCGTGGGCTTGCTAAGGCATCTTCGCACTTCCAAAGATCTGTGGACGATTATCCAGCAGCTGATCGCTGCATGTCGAGCATATGGGTCTATACAGCCGGGATTCATCTATGCTGAAAACCATGAGCTCTACACTATAAAAATCGCCAGCGCTGTAGCTGCCGTTGTGGGGGTTGCGCTTTTTTATTTCACTGTGTACAGTCTGACTCCTCCCCTGCAAAAGCTCCTAGATAAGGTCGTAGGGCCGATTCTGTGTGCCGTATCTCTCACGTCTGCTACTGGCTCACTCTATTTCCTGGTGCAACTGGAATATAGGAGAAGCGCCATGAAGGCTGTAACGGGTAGCAACTTCGCAGACGATCAATGGGGTTTTGGCCAAGTCGTCGCCATCTTTCTTTGGATGCCCGTGCCAGTTTCGATTCTGCTTATTTACATCAGTAGGTTTCCCTCAACCCAGAGTGACTTCCACAAGGATATTCTCCGGGAGTCGCATTTAGAAGTAACAGCATACTGATATGCCTATAGGGTAACTCTTCGGCGCCTGCATCACTGTCGCCGCCGTTGTCGTCGTCATCATGACCGCCGTGGTCAGACAACGCCGCTATCGGCGATCAGGCAAGGACTTGAGCACTACTGAGCAGTGGAGAGAGCAGTGATGAGAGCGCGTTTAAAAGTGAAATGACAGAATGTGCCTTTAAAAAAGTGAGGTGTATCAAAAGCGATGGACTTTCATTTTGCTGACTTGCTAGCAACAAGGTTGCGTCAGGCTCTATTTGATGTTAAAGGGCACAATATTTTGTAGCTTTATGGCGTAGATTTAGCAAATGGGCATTATCCTTCCTAAGTGCGTTCAAGATGCATTTTGTAGCGTTTGTCACGGGCATGTATCTGGTGGAGCTCATCTTTTCCGGTGACCATGCTGACCATCCCACCTAGGTGGAATTTACTGGTGAGCGAAGCAAGCCGGCCGGAGAAATGGACATCATATTCTCTCCCTCATGTGTCGACCTGAAGTGCCATCGATAATATTGTGAGTATCATTTGACCAACATTTGTACCTTCCCAAAGACCACATTGTATTGGGCCACCAAACACCCTAGGGCTTAAGTAATTAATCGCGCTTCTACTCTGTTCCTTAAAGCCACAAGACGAGAATGCGCCTCTACCAACTTTCAATTCGCTTGCTGTAAAAAAGCTTGGGTATTCCTCGTGCCGCAGCCCCTCTTTGTGTTCTGATATCTGCGGTCTTCGATAGTTTTTTCCTCCGCTACGTCCCGCTTTTATCCCACGCATACTCCGGACTGTGGCTGACAACCTAACGAGCTTCTGAGAGATAGTGATGTTGATAATAAACAAGGGTGACCGGTGGAGGAGGATTTGGTGGATGCGGTAAGTGTGTTGGGGAAGGTGGCGGGGTTTGTGGCTGTTGTTGGGGGAGGAATGGCGGGGGAGGTGGCGGTTAGGTTTGCGTGAGTGTTGGGGGGGGGGGGGTAAGGAGGGGAAGGGAGGAGGTTGGGGATAGTATGTCGATAGAATGGACACTGCGAAATTATTCTTACGGGCGATATCACTTCCTTTCACGAACGTGCGAGATTGGCTAGTGGTGTATCCCTCTAATTTGAGTAATCTCAACCAAAGGAAATGTATATCCAGAAGAAGGGAAAAACGAAAAGAAAAAGAAAAAAAAAGCTTCCTCGAACGAATAGTCTACCGTCCTCTACCAAAGAAACCACCAGGGTATTGTTGTGGTGCATCTCTAATGCAAGTAGACCCAACTACAGGAAGGGAGTTTCCAAAAGAACAGAAGGAGGGGGGAGAGAAGAGTCCACGTCGACGAGCCAAATTCCTGTCATCAACCAAAGAAACTACCAGATAATTGTCGTCTGCTTTTCTTTGCCGGAGGGGTGATGATCGTAACTGTTGCGAACGGGATGATGCTCAAGAACGGAATGGCCATGGAGAAGCCGAGGGAATTTGAAGGGTACGGAAACCAGAGCCCGATCGCAAGCACCGCCATCGCAATACAAGCTACGAAATAAGGAAGATACCGAAAGATTGAGTGAGGATAATCGTGCGTGGGAAGCGATACCACGGCGACAGCAGCGTTTAGACAGACGGCGAGGAGGCCAGAAATAGGAACAAAGATGTTATTACCCCTTTTCAGCACTGCTGCGACGACTGAGAGAGTGACCCAAATAAGCTCCCATGTGACGAGTAAGGCTGGTTTGGCAATGGATTTGCTAACTGGTGGCCCCACTTTTTCTTGGGTCTGACTGGCCGTAGGGGCTCACCGCACCGAATTAGTCACCAGACCTATATTATTATCATGCCTACATACGCAGTCCCTCGAGCGCGAGCGTTTGCCCCGCCTTGTTCCTCCCCACCCAGGACAGGATAAAACTAGATACAATTCTGGAACAAGGAAACTCCACTATCCGCTGCTCCTACCTACACCTTCCAGTGCCCAGACCATGATATACAAAGTGCACTGTTGAAAATCGCCATGTAAGCATTGCCCGAGCGCTCGAGCGATCGCCATTCTCTCACAGGCCACGGGCTATACGAGAACCACCGAAGGAGCTAATATCGGTCTAGTTCGAGGGATTATCGTAGTAGCTCTCATACGTGATGTCGGGAGTCTATGACACGAATGTTGCCAGTCTCGTTTCGTCATCTTGATTCTGCAGGGTAGAGACTTACCTTATCACTCCTGAGTTGTGTGCCAGTCCTCAGGCTTGACATGATCGTAAGCAACCATTCCCCGGACCTCCCAGGCGCATGTTCTGCGGCGGTTCCTATGCATTGTTGCTTTCACTTAGTCTTTTCCGAGAGATCAACATTCTCCTTGGGATCGACACCCGCCCTAGCCAGCGTACGCTTAGCTTCCACATTGACATTGGCAGCCGTTCGTTCCTTCTTCGGTGGTCGTTGGCGTAGACTCTTCTTAAAGTGAACCACAGAGTATCTATAGCCCTCCCAAGGCGCAATAGAGTGCTTAAGACTCCCACCGATGCCCACGATGGAACCAGCCAGCATGGGTACTCGAATACCCAGTTGCGACAGGCAAAATCGCTGCCTGTGAACCTGCCAAATATCCCAAGCCAGGCCCAACCCCCTTCCCAATCGCCAGAGTCAACGTGTTCCTCCGTCAGAGAATTGATGAGCTCGAGGACATCGATAACTCCCTCTTCCTCACTTTGTGCGATAGGATATTAAATGAACTCTCTCCTTCCGCGCGTCTATCCTAGCTTGCTTGCAAAGAGGTTTGAGCTCAAAGGTTACAGCGCAGGGTTAGTGAGTAACCACAATAGTGTCATTGGAGAGCATAACATAACTGATTGCCGTATCGTGCGCCTGTATTAACATGCCAGGTACAAAGTAACAAGCCTAGGAGTGAAATATTAAAATGGCAGGGACAAAACACTAAGGGCCTATACAGATTATAAAAGGCTAAGAGAATAATATAGTTGGAATGGAGATGATATATAGCATGTAATCAATGCTGCAGAGGCCCCCCTGGCTGAGATGCCTCGTAAGGGGGTCTTGTGATAAAACACTGGCGGGATTTCAGCGGCCGCCTCTGCGTACTGCTCATGAATGCCCTGCGTTCCTGTCGGAGTAGGGTGGTGAAAGCCATCACCTACAGCCACGCCAGAATTTTCATTGTGACCAGCAATATGACGACAACGGAGGAGCCCGCAGGCGATAAGGATGATCAGGATCACTCTGAGAGGAACGCCAAGGCCAATTTCAATGTCCCGGCCTCTGTTTGATGAATGTGCCAGAGAAGAATTCGGAACAGGACTGGGGTTAACTGGTGAACCTGCTGTACATATAGTGAAAAAAAGTTTCGACACCCCACGATTTCTGAGGTATGCGTGAGAACCCATTCTGGTTGCGCAACATGCAATTCTATTCCTATAACCATAACTATGTGCTCAAAAGAATCAGAAACTATTAAAGAATCTACTCTGACATTAAAAAAAAAGTTTACCACTTAGTGTGGCCTCCCTTTGCCTTAATACATGCTTTTATTCTATCCGGCATACTACTAATCATCCTGTTAAAATGCTTAACCCGAATAAATGCCCATTCCTCTTGAATTGCAATAAGAAGTTCCTTCTTAGTCTTAGGAATACTATCACAGTTGTTAATGACTCTTTTAAGCCTGCTTCATACATTTTCAATAGGGTTTAGATCAGGAGAATAAGCAAACCAATCCATTAAAAAAATACCTTCCTCTTCAAAAAAGTTCTGAGTAACTTTGGCACAATGGCAAGGTACTCTATCTTGCATATAAACTCAAGAGCCTGAGTGATACTCAATTTCTGTTGCTGCAAGTAAAACTTCTTTCTCTAATATCTCTTCTTGGTATTACTTTCCTATTATCCTCCCATCGATAATTACTAACAGTTCTTTCTTATCTTTAAAAATAAAGAACCATATTCATACTAATGTTTTACCACTTTTGAAGGTTGACTTTAAACATTTATCTTCTAGTTCTTCTCCTGCCTGTCTCTATATCCAATATACTTGACCATCAAGCTAAAGTTCAATGTTATATTCATCTGTAAATATTACTTTTTCCTAGTCTTCAGATTTTTAATACTTATGAGTTATAGCAAAAGTTAATCTCTTCTTCTTATAATCAGGCTTAAGATATAGTTTGCATTAAGTTACTTACTTGTGATATCTATACTTATCTAGAACTATTTTCAAGGTAGGTTCATTGCAAAAGAATTGTTGACATTGTGCTCTAACACTAATATTGCAATTGTTGACAGTAGTATATATGAGAAGGCGTTCATTATATAAGGAAAGTTTAATAGGTATACCAGATCGAGGATGAGTTGCTAAAAGATTATCAGGATTTTGCTTTGCTTGTTTGAGAATTTGTTAGATAGTCTCCTTATTCAATCTTATTAGGGTATTGATTTGGCCATATAAGAGGTTAGCTTTTCGAAGCATTATTACTCCATATGTATGCCGTGGAGTAACATGGAAATTTCGTTGCATTTTAGATAGAGTTTAAGATTAATAATATCTATTTCTGAGGAGAATTAACTCTACACGGCTTTTGCAGAGATTTTTTGCTCATTTCATTTATGCTCGAAATTGCACAATTATGCTACTATGTCGAAACTTTTTTATGCTATATGTACAGCGGTCGTCAATAATTGATCGTACAGCAAAGTGAATCCCTCGAAAGGCTATTAGATACTACAAAAGACTTTTTACCAACAAATTTACCAGTGAATATAACCTCCTTTTGCAGTAATGACTTTGGTACAGTGCTGTGGCATGCTTTCGATAAAAGCATTAAAGTTCTTTACTACTATTTCTTCTTACAAAAATGGTAGAAATTGAACTATATCGCTTCAGCTTTTAAGAATCTTTGAAGTAACTCTGCACTTCATTTTTGGCTACAAATTCTCAATGCAATTGAGATTAAGACCAATAGTAGGCTATTACATAGTTCACATTTTGTTTTTCTCCTGAAATACATGTGTGACCTTAAAGGTGTAACATAGCATACTATTCTTAATAATTCAAAGCTTAAGTTTACTACAATGATATAGGTAGAAGTTATTATAAAAAGAGTATAAATACTTAGCCAAAACTTCATCTTAATACTTAACTTCAGTCATTTGACCATTATTCAAGACTGCATATAGTTTATGCATATTATAGTCTATAGTACCCCAAAATATAGATATTTCGCTACTTTTGAATATTAGTTTCAAGTAGGTATTTAAAAATTCCTTGCTTTTCTTTCTTCAAACCCAGGCTTGGCTGCCATCATGCTCAACTTTAAAAAAGTACTTGTCTGTCTAAATAACTTTTTTCTATTAATTAATAATTTAATATATATACTTATATGCCTACGCCTATATAAGTTAAGTTACCTATTGTCATATATTTAAAAATAGCTTCTTTTGAGCCTGCTATTTATAATATCCATGTTTAGCTATATATTTATTTATTGTATTTATTGATAATATGAGTAAAAGAATGTCTTAAATGATATCACAAATAGGTCTTATATAATTGGCAATATAGAGATTTACTAGATAACGTTAAGTACAGTCTCCGAGTTTAGGAAAATGGCTATAATCAGTTTAAGTGAGTAAAGAGGTATAAATACTATTTGAAACAAGATTATAAAATTCTAGTTTATAAATTGATAGTCCTATAATTAAGCCCTTTAGCTTAAAGAGATAGGATTACTACTTATATGTTAGCTAAATATTGTTTTCTGATTTCTATAGTTGACTTTCAGTAGTTTTCACAGTCAATTTATTTTCTACTTATATGAAATGATTATTACTTTTAATATGAATAATTATTGCTTTTAAAATTACTATTTATTTGTGATTAAATAGTTAATTTAATACTTTATAAAGTATGTCAAGACCTATTCTAAAGCCAGACCCTCTAAATTGTTAAAATAATATAAATGATATTAGGCCAAATACTGAATATAGTTGCAGCTATATTACAAGATTTTTAAGGCCAGAGTAATAGAGATATGATATTTTGTATTACTTTGTACAATAGAATAGAATTTTAATAGTAAAACTAATTATAAAACTAATTGCTACTTTTTCTAGAAGTAACTTTCTTTACATATATTATGGAAAGAGGATTACGTGTTCCTTGGCATACTAACCACATATAGTATAATAGTGGTATACTATTATACTATAGTATTAGTCTTTTAGAGCTTTATATTACAAAGTGGAACCTTTTAATCTTAGTAAGCTATATGATTAATTACTAATAACTACTGTATAGAGAATTGAAGTATCTTTTTTATATCATTACTGATAACTTTGGTTTTGGCTAGTTATCTAAAAGAAAGTTAGGAGATTATTGTTAGAGCTTATAACAAAGAGCTTGACAACATTGTTAAAGATGAAAATGCTGTTCAGACAAGTTCCTGGGACTATACTAACTTTACTAATAGTTTTTCAGAATTTATAGCCAATACTGTTCTGGATATTGATATAAATTTCCCTAGTTGACTCTATGATAAAAATCTGAATTAATGAAGATAATAAAGAGATTGTGAAAATTGAAGTTAATGGAAAAATTATCAGATCTTGAATTACTGTTTAGCTTGAAGCATAACTATATGATATAAAGACTAAACTATTTTGCTGGCTATTTCAAATCTAATTGCTTAGACTTAAAATGTAGAGATATAAAATACTATTCAAATAAATATAATTAATTAATGTTCTAGAGATAATTATATTAGAATTAATAATATATAGTTATTCAATATAAATTTTAAGATTATTCTCCTAATTGTAAAATTGTAACAATTTAACTTAAATAAAGTTTTATCTTCTAGTTTGTCTTGAGTGTTTAGATATATAGCAAGGTATTTATGAAGTAACTGTGGAATAGTGTAATGATCTGATGCTAATAAAGTCTCAACTTTTAATGTTTCTTAAGTGTTCAGATATGTGGCAAGACATTTATAAAGTAACTGTAGAACAGTTATATTAGTTCCATATACTATGATAGCAAAACAATTCTACTGCAACTATATCAAAAGATATCTAGAAGTAATGATTCTTGGTATGAAACTTAATTACTAAATTAACAAGATATTCAGTAAGGAGGGAAGAAAAGACACTTTCTCTGAGATTCTAACATAGTATTTATAACTACCTTTTTATTGATCTCTTAGCTACCTACTAACTGACAACTTATATCACTTAGTATAACTCACAACACAACTCATTTTGAGTTTAGTAATAGAATCTAAATCATTATAACTCATAATCTTTTACCTATACTTGAGCTATTCACTACATACAGCTAACATATTCTTTAGTTGTTAAGTATTTTTCAGTTCTCTTAATCTGTCATTCCCATTTAACGATTCTAGGCTTTGTAGTCTGTAGAACTTCATGTGGCTAATTGCTTTCTGACCATGTTACTTGGCATTCTCATAGTTGACTAAAGTTGCTATCTTAACTAAAGTATAAGTGATTTATTGAGTTCCCATAGATTGTACTCTCAGTACTCAAAATACTAATTGTATAAGCTCTGCTTTAGTCTCTACTAGCTTTTGACAAGTACCATTCATCCTTATATTCAGTTCATCATTGTTGAGCTATGTATGCCATTCTTAATTATATGGAGCTGCAATCCAATTAAATAGTAGTCGATGCCATTTCTATATTTGTGGCGTTATTTTAGTGAGGTTCAAGATTTTTATGACAGATAGTTATATTAGTTCTCTATACTAAGATAGTATAATAGTTTTGCTACAACTATATCAAATAAAATTTAAGGTGATGATTCTTAGTACAAAGTTTAATTACTAAATTAATAAAATATTCAATGAAGAGAGAAGGAAAAATGCTTTCCTTAAGATTTTATTGCAGTATTTATAGTTACCTCTTTACTAGTTTCTTGGCTACCTACTAACAAGTAACTTATATTACTTAATGTATATATTTTTTGGCATGACTTATAACACAACTTATGCTGAGTCCAATAATGAAATCTGATTATTATGACTTATAACTCTTTACCTATATTCAAGCTACTTACTATATCCAATTAACATATCTTTTAGCTACCAAGTATTTCTTAACTTCCTTAGTTCTTCATTTATGTTCAACGGTTTTGGATCTTGTAGTCTGAAATTTTCTCATGGTCAATTACTTTCTAATTAGGTTGCTTGATATTCATATGCTGGCTGAATTTGTTATCTTAACCAGTATATAGATAATTTATCGAGTTGCTGCAAGTTAGGCTCTTTGTGACAATCTAACTTTGATGAGATCTTGTCTCTTAGATTGTCTTGGTGTTCAGGTATGCAGCATGGCTTTCTTTGGGTGATCATGAAACAAGTATATTAGTCTCATATACTGAAATAGTGAAACGATCCTACTGCAACTATATCAAAAGATATCTTAGGCGATAATTCTTGGTACGAAGCTTATATTGCTAAACTAATAAGATTTTCAGTGAAGAGGAAAGGAAAGACACTTTTCCTAAGACTCCAATGCTATATTTATAGCTACCTCTTCACTGACCTCTTGGCTACCTGCCAACGGGTGGCTCATACTACTTAGGATATTCTTTCCTCAGTATAACTCACACTTGACTCACACTGAGTCCAATAATAAAACATGAGTCGTTATGACTTATAACTCTCCATCCATACTCGAGCTGCCCACTATACCCAGCTGATGTGTTCTTCAGCTGCCAAGTGTTTCTCAGCTCTCCTAGTCCTTTACTCACAGCTAATAGTTCTTTATCCGTAGGTCGCGGTGGTTCTTGTTGGTTGGTTGCTTCTTAGCTAGACTCCTTGGCAGTAGTGTGGCTTACTAAGGTCGTCACCTTGACAGGGGTGTGGATGATTTATTGAGTTGCCGCAGGTTGCGCTCTCAGCGCTGGGAGTACTAATTACATGAACCCTTGTTTTGGCCCCCACGTTTCCACAGCAAGTGCTACTAGTCCTTGTATTCAGTTCATCCTTGCCGAGTCGTTTAAGCTGTCTATATCCCATAGGCTAGCGATCTGGTCCAATGGTTCCAGTGCTACTCCTGTGTTTGTAGCGTTTCTGATGAGGCTCAGGATGTTTATGACACTTTTAGTACAAAGAGTATTGACTGTATAAACTCTGCTTTAGCCCCTACTTCTCTTTGGCAAGTACCATTTATCCTCATATTCAATTCATACTTGCTAAGCTATATCTGTCATCCTTAATTGTGTAAAATCATGATCTGATTCAATAGTAACTAGTGCTATTTTTATATTTATAGTGTTACCCTGATAAGACTTGAGATGTTTATAACAAAAATAGCAAAATATAAACATGTTCATCTGATATTGTTACAAATACATTAATCATATTATTTGACTATATTATTACTGTGAGTAGTAACTTAGGAGCAATATTACTACTTGTTATTTAAGCTCAGATTTTTGTAATGAGATTTGAAGAATTTATATTGCTATTTAATTAAGTAACAAATATATTTACCTTATTAACTAGTATTGACATTACTGCAATAATACTATTTGGTACTACTAAAAGTTTGCCAGGTATAATAAATCAGCCATTATAAGATTTAGTTATATTGTTGAGATTAAATATATAAGTATTCCCATCAGATACAGTGACAAGAACATTAATAGTAAAATTGTCAGTTGATATCATAAATATATTAGAGCAGAACAGAACTTATATATCTCTAATAAAAATTGGATTGCTAAACTTATTATCTAATAGTTCTTTAAATGCTATATTAATTCTACTATTATCTTCACTATAGAAAATGTCAAGATTATTAGGAGTTTTAAATATTATAGTAAGTTAATCAGGTAGATTACATAAGGCTACTGTAGATAGTAGTAGTAAATATAAGTAAATTAGTATAATGAGCAAGATAAAATATTATCGCATATAATGTAGCAGTCGCCATGGATTTGATCAAGATTTCTAGTCTTGTAAATATAAGACAATGTATATATGTATGTTATGATACAGGGATATTGGTTATATGCTAGTACATAATAATAAAGATAAGAAATATATCCTTAAGATATCTAAGAAAGAGTAATATAATAACATGTATTATAAATAAATTACATAGCTTATAAAGTATCAATATTGATATTAAAAAGGGGATGGAAGTTTATAATATACAGATTAATGTCAAAAGTTTTAAGACTCTTAATTAAGCATTCACTTAGGCCTCAACTTACTAAATTCTAATTAAGTATCTTTCTTCCACTGTGGCACAAATATTTCAAGTTTCATCAGGAACGCCACGGACATGAGAGTGGTATAGTTACTATTAGACTGAATCATAAACTCATAAAGCTAAGGATGGCATACATGGCTTAGCAAGAATAAACTGAATACGAGCATGGACAGTACTTACCATAAATAGGTAAGGGCCAAAATGGAGTTTGTGTAATTAGTGCTTTCAGCATTGAGAGTGCAACTTGCAGCAAGCTAATAAGTCACCCATACTCTAGTCATGGCAACAACTTCAGCTAGCTACACAACTGCTAAGTAACCTAGCTAAGAAGTAATCGGCTAAAAGAAATCACCATAACCTACAGATACAGAACTGTTAGCTGTAAAAGTATATGACAATTTAACTTCGATAAGGTCTTGTCTTCTGGTTTATTTTGGTATTAAGGTACATGGCAGGGCATTTTTGAGGTGACCGTGAAACAGATATGTTGGTATAACAATCTGACTCTGATGAGGTCTCATCTCCTATTTTGTCTTGGCATTCAGATATATGGTGTGGTGCTCTTGGGTAATCGTAGGACAGGTATATTAGTCTTATATACTAAGATAGTGAAACAATCCTATTGCAACTATATCAAAAGATATCTTGAGCGATAATTCTTGGTATAAAGCTTATATTGTTAAACTAATAAGACTTTCAGTGAAGAGAAAAAGAAAGACACTTTCTCTGAGATTCTAATGCTATATTTATAGCTGCCTCTTCATTGATCTCTTGGCCATCTGCTAATAGATGACTCATACCATTTAAGATGTTTTTTCCTCGGTGTGACTCACACCTAACTCAAACCGAGTTCAATAATGAAACTTGAGTCATTATGAATTATAACTCTCTATCCATACTCAAGCTACCCATTACACTTAACTGACATGTCTTTCAGCTGCCAAGTATTCTTCAGCTTTCTTGGCCTTTTTCCCACAATCAACAGTTTCTCATCTGTAGGTCATAATGGTTCCTGTTGGCTGGTGGCTTCCTGACTAGACTACTTGGCAGTTACGTGACTAGCTGAGATCACTACCTTGACCGGAGTGTGGGTGATTTACTGAGTTGCCACAGGTTGCGCTCTTAGTACTGGGAGCACTGATTGCGTGAACCCTTGCTTCAGCACCTACCTGCCCACAGTAATTGCCATTCATTCTTGTATTCAGTTCATCCTTGCCGAGCTGTTTGAGCCATCCATATCCTATAGACTTAGTGATTCAGTTTGTTCCAGCGCCACTCTCGTGTCCATAGCATTTCTGATGAGGCTTGGGATGTCCATAACAAAATTAAGGCAAAACTTATGTAATCAGTGCTCTCAGTACTAAGAGTGCAATTCACAGCAACTCAATAATTTACCTATACCTTAGTCAGAGTGACAATCTCAACCAGTCACAAAAATACCAAGTGACTTAATTAGAAAGCGATCAACTATATAGAGTTTTATGAACTATAAAGTCTAGAACTGTTAGATGTGAATGAAAGACTAAGAAAGTTAAAAGACACTTGAAAGCTGAAGAATATATTAGCTAAGTGTAGTGGACAACTCGAGCATAAATGAAGGATTATGAGTTACGATAACTTAAGTTCTATTATTGAACTCAGTGTAACAATCTAACTCTGATGAGATCTCATCTCCTAGTTTGTCTTAGTATTCAAGTATACAGCGTAGCGTTTTTTAGGTAACTGTGGGACAGATATATTAGTCCCGTATACTAAGATAGCAAAATGGTCCTGCTATAACTATATCAAAAGATATCTTGGGTGATAATTCTTGGTACAAAGCTTATATTGCTAAACTAACAAGATTTTCAGTGAAGAGGAAAGGAAAAATGCTTTCCCTGAAACTCCAACACTATATTTATAGCTACCTCTTCACTAATCTCTTGGCCACCTACCAATAGGCAACACATACTACTTGAGGTATTCTTTTCTTGGTATGACTTACACTTGACTCACACTGAATCTATTAATGAAACCTGAGTCATTATGATTCATGACTCTCTATCCATACCCAAGCTGCTCACTACATCTAACTAACGTATCCTTTAGCTGCTAAGTATTTTTCAGCTCTTCTAGTCTTTCACCCATAACCAACGGTTTCTCGTCTGTAGGTTATGATGATTTCTGTTAACCAGTTGCTTCCTAGCTAAACCGTTTAGCAGTTATGTGGCTAGCTGAAATTGCTGCTTTGACTGGAGTATGGGTGATTTATTGAGTTGTCGCAGGTTACGCTTTCAGCACTGAAAGTGCTGATTGCGTGAACTTCTACTTCAGCCCTCACTTGTCCACAGCAAGTATCGTTCATCCTCGTATTCGGTTCATCCTTGCTGAGCCGTCCGAGCTCTCCTTGTCCCACAGGTTTGTAATCTAGTCCAATGGTTCCAGCATCACTCCCATGTCTGCGGTATTCCTAATGAGACTCAAGATATTTGTAATATGAGTTAAACAAGTCATTCTTATACTAGTATATATTAGTATGATAATATATGTAAAAAGAGTAAATTAAACTAATTGAGGTAGTTGAAAGTAAGAAGTAGAAGTGTAGAGTTTGATATATAGAAGTTGAAGTGTAGAAGTTAAAGGAAGTGAATATTTAATAGCTTAAATAAAGAAAACTATTGAGTTTAAGGTAGCTGTAGAGAAACAATCTATTATATCATTTTCAATAGTTTACTTATCATTGCATTTGTTTTTTTGTTGAAACCTTAATTCTTATCAAACTTTTTCTCAAATACATTAAGCTAGGTATTTTATAATCTCTCTAGAATATGTTTTTTCTTTTTTATTTAGCTACCAACAGTCTCTAACATTGCTATCACTATCTTAGAAATCTCTTTTCCCAAATTTCTTATTACTGTAATAATATTTATAGTTACTATAATAACTATTATTTTTTAGTATTTTCATAGATAATTTTTTACTATACTATTTACTATTAATAATAATGTAGAAATACTATCTATATCAACATTATTATTAAAAGATAATAGTATTTCCATAAGTAATTTAGAAAGTAAAGATTATTTTTCCTTCAATATTTTCATTATCTTGTCATTGTAACAGTGAAGACTTCAAGTATTGTAAAGTAAGCAATACTGATATACGTTACTTGGACTTGGGTACTTTAGATAATTTGATTCATGAATAAGATCTTCTTATTACTAGAGATTAGAATCACTTCCTGGCTGAAATTTAATGAGATAGCATGTAATTATATCTTTCAATATTTTAGACTATAAAACTTAGTTACTAAGTAATAAATATCTAAATAATACATTTGATAAAGAGAAGAGGAAAATACTTTCTATTGCTCTTTAAGTGCTCTTAATAGTAACTCTTTATCAAGTTATTGGTCACCTGCCATCAGGTAATCGCATATCACATTACAGTTACGCTAAGGTATAATTCATAATTTAATTTCTAATTAAGGAAACCTGAGTCACTTTGTAACTCATATTTATCTTACTTTAGTACAATTATTGCATGACTTACTACTCCTAGCTAACATGTCTCTTAACTATCTTAATTAATCAAAGATCTATTAACTCAATTCCCTAAATCGCTTCTAACTAGTCTCTAATCAAAAGTCTTCGTAATTCATCAATTACTGCTTATATAACTTCCTTGGCATTATGGTAACTAGCTGAGTCTGTTAAGTGAAAGTTGTCTGACCGAAATATTGTTTCATATTTTCCTAGTTGCCATATACAGTGTGCAGTACGCAGACTTTGATAACTTGCACGTCACCATTCTGAGCCCATATCTTAGCAAGTTCTATTACTGCTCATATTCAGTAATCTACTCTCTCAGTCGTATGCTATACCTAATAAAGTCTTTGTTCATAATCTAGTCCAATAGTTCCTACGTGTTACAGACATTCTAAACTTCATCAGAAATACCACAGATACGGAAGTGGCACTGGAACCATTGAACTAGGTCATTAGTCTACAGGACACAAACAGCTCAGCAAGGATGAACTGAATATGAGGACGAGCGGCACTTGTCGTGAGAGCGTGGGGGCTAGAACAGAGATTCGCGCAATTAGCACCCTCAGCGCTGAAAGCACGACTCATGGCAACTCAATAAATTACCTATACTTCTGTCAAGGCAATGACCTCAGCCAGCTACACTACTGCTAAGGAGTCTAGCCAAGAAGCGACCGGCCAACAGGAACTACTACAACCTACGAATGAAGAACCATTGGTCGTGGGTAAAGAACCAGAAGAGCTGAAAAACACTTGGCAGCTGAAGAACACGTCAGCTGGGTATAGTGAGCAGCTCAAGTATGGATAGAGAGTTGTAAGTCATGACGACTCAGGTTTTATTATTGGACTCGGCGTGAGTCGGAAGTGAGTCATGCCGAAGAAAGAGTACCCTAAATAGTATGAGTTGCCTATTGGTAAGTGGTTAAGAGATCAGTGAAGAGGTAGCTATAAATATAGCGTTAGAGTCTCAGGGAAAGCGTCTTTCCTTTTCTTTTCACTGAAAGTCTTATTAATTTAGCAATATAAGCTTTGTACCAAGAATTATTACCTAAGATATCTTTCAATATAAGTTGCAGTAGAACCATTTCACTATCTTAGTATACGAGACTAACATACCTGTCTTATGGTCACCTCAAAGAACGCCACGTCATGTACCTGAACACCAAAACAACCTAGGAGATGAGACCTCATTAGAGTCAGATTGTTACACTATGCCATTTTTATGTCCATAGTGTCCTGTAACTTAAAGCCCAAGATATCTATAACAATTACCTTATAAAGCTATAAGTAATATGTTAGCCTTTTTCTCTTTTTAAGACATTTACTAGACATTCTTCTTATCTTAATAAGTTTACAAATTTTTCTTTTACTTATTAATTATTTATGTAAAATTAATTTCTTCTTAAATCATCTTACTCACTTTTTTTACTATATAATAATCTCTTCTCATTTTTTGGAAATTTTATTCACTTTTTCTAATAGATTACCTATAGGTTTTTTTAACTTGATTCTTAAATTTTATCTATATAAACTTTTAATATTGCTTTATAGATTTAACATATTAGAAACTATTTTAAATACATAATTTAATTAAAATAAATTCTTCTTTATTATACTAAATTTGACTTTTTAATGCTTAACTAGATTTTGAAGTATTTATTTCTTAAGATATTACTATTGATATTAATTTAACTACTTTTCTAGATTATTCTTAATCTTACTTTGCTACTGGTAATATAGTAAGTTCCTGCAATTCTTGCTCTTGAAAGGTTAATGGAAAAGTTATAAGTATTATATAACTTAAATATAGATATATAGATATATTAAAAAAGATAAGAATTAATTTAAATGGCTGAACATACTATAGAGCTATTAAGAAGTAATATTAAGTAAAGAGCTTTAAAGCTGCACAGACATAGAATAATTTAATTGACATAACCATTTATTCAATATGTATATACATATGTCAATGGGGCAATACATAATTTTTGTCCACCATGCCTAATATGGACGTCACATGATGCGATTTAGCGAATTACACAGAAAAATTTAGTTGCTAATCACCTCTAGTAGCTTAGGAGAGTGTAACTTAAAGGATTTTAGGGCTGCTGGTTGTATATTTGATTTATCTTGACTAGATCTGCAATTTCTAACTTTTCCAGAGGCCATTCTGAACGTTGGAAGCCTAATGGTGGCTATATTGCAAGCAATCCAAAAATTCGGCTTCGGAACAGACTTTTGCAAGCGAGAATAATTTGTTTTCATGCTTTACCACTTTCAGTCAGATATATTAAGGTAGACCAATAGTAGGATCCTATGCATCACGCTTTATTCAGCGGCGTCTGGTTCCAGAGGATATCTCCAATGCGACATGGGAAATAATCAAAATTTGGATCAAAGACTGCGATGTCATCATCCGGAATGTTTCTGGAGCATATTAAATACGGAGATAGACTCTGAATCCCAATTGCCACCGAGAGTTATTGATGTTGGGCCTGATTTTGCCACCGAAACCCCACGTCTTGTAACGACTGGGCATGTCGGCCACTCTCAGCCATTGTTGGGGTGGCTAGGCTGCAAAGCTTACAGCGAGAGCGTCACTTAAAAGGCTGTCAAAAATCGATTATCATGTTCTTCCACGAACAGTCCAAGATGCAATTCTCACATCGAGAAAGCTAGGCATTCGATGCCTCTGGATTGACTCTCTTTGCATCATTCAGGACAACAAAGAAGACTGAGAACGGGAGTCCCGAACCATGGGTGGCATCTTTGAGAGGGTTTGCTGCACAATTGCCGCTGACAGTTCTCCGGATGGAAGCACGGGGTTTCTGAATCCGTGGCCCTAGAAATCGGCTTTGGTTGAAGTCCCATGCCATCCCAAGTTCCCCGAACAAGGCTATATGTAGAGTGGGGTGCGGAAAGTTTGTCCACCCAAAAATCCCATACTATTGCGTAACACCGCAGCTTTGAAAACTGCCGCAATGCGACGTAAAAACCTTTTAGGGAATATAATAGATGCAATGCATAATACGAATGCCAAATCCCAGATCTTTCTGCGCCCAATTGTGGTGGAGGTGAGTGGGTATCGATTAAGGAGTTTGGAGGAGCTGGACAAACTGTCCGCATCCGGCTGCACTTCACAACTCAACAGAACAGCGATCCTGGGCGTTTCTTCGAACGTTCACGTCTCAATCAGTGAGGGTGGGTATTCGGAAAACCTCATAACCCCGCCGGCTGCTCTCAGTAGGAGAACAGCGAATAGTTCAATGACAATTGCCATTATTGCTCTCTAACTACATCTATTACATCTACGTAAATGTGTTATCGATAGATACCTATTTCAATAACCCTCCTAATATCCCCGGTGCGCAGCGATGTCGTCCCGCTAGCGATCCACGGTTGGCCTAACGCCGGTCACACTGCTATAACAATCCGAAGACAAGGGCTAGGGCTTTTGTCTAACACCTTTCATTTCCCTTCATTGCCCTTTATTGCACAGGTCGAGGCATGGTACTCTCACGGCGACGGATGTCTGCCTATTTCGGTCCTGACCCGTGACACTTCAGCTGAATACTATGTAAGAAAATGCTTAGCTAACGTGTCTAAGGAGAGAATTGAGGTCAAATGAGACCCTCTATAGCTGAAAGAACGCCTATTCTAACAAAGAGAGCATTGAATAAGGAGAATTCGGACAGGGATTTAGCTGTGACTGTGTGGCATAGCTAGTGGGGGTCCACACTGGATGCGTACTGAAACCTACTCAGCTAACAGCTTCCCATCTCGTACACCGGAAGAGGAGGTGTTCGATGGTTTCTGTCGTTGTTTGCATGCGCACTGGTCTGATTCCGCTGCTCTAATTCGATGTAAGTATCCATTGACCCGTGCCATTCCTGTTCGTAGCCGTTCGAATCAAATCAACCCGTCGTGAACTACGATGCGAGCGCCTGTGATTGAGGGATCCTTCTGAGGATCGTACTTGTCAATCCCGTCAATCGGAGCATACTTCTCGCAGAGATAGCACATGTTGTTATAAGCTCTGTTGTGTAAGGTTAGCGATCATTGATGAGGCGTACGACCTGTCACAAAAAGCACTCACGTCTGTCTCATGATGCTTCCAGGGTGCCCAGCAGAGTAGTTGATACTAGATTTGATGCTGTATAGCCTGTTACGGTCATCGAATTCCTCGACTGGTTCTGCAGCGGGATAGTTTCGCAGATAATGCCGCGTATATATCTTTGATCGAAGGTGCGAACTGAACTCGGCTCTCCAGTGTCCCAACTCCATCTCGTTGTGAGCGAAGTATGACCCGGCATCGTACACGAGGACGTCACCCGTCTCCATGTTGATACCCAGGTTTCCTTCCCAAAGGTCTCCGTGGATAATACTGGGCTTGATCTGCCGACCTTCAGCCTGGAGGACCCCAAGCAGACGAGGCACAATCTTCGTGGCAACCTGTTTGGTGGCTCGTTCCAGCTCCGGCCATGGGCCGTTTGTCTCCAAGTCAAGCTTGCAGACGCCAAGGAGAAGCTTCCGGAAGAAGACGGCCCAGCTCTCTTCCCATTCCACCGTGTGAGCCATCTTGCCATCGCAGGTAGTGACGGGAAACCCAAACTTGCCAGTCGGTGACTGGCTTGTCTTGTGCAGCTCCGCAAGCTTGCTAGTGAACTCCACAGGCTCGGGTGCGCTGGTCACATCCATGTCGACAAACTCGGATAGGTAGAAGTAAGTGGCCGGGTTCTTCACTTTGTATCTCCCGTATCCGAAAGGCTCGGGGATGAAACCTGGCATGAGTCTGTATATCTCCTTGGACGACTCGAACTCCCCCTTCAGCATAATGCCACCGTGCTCGCCATACGCAACCTACAGAACGGTCTTGTTAGCATTTTCGGCCTTCATTTTTGGTAAACGGGACGGTATTGCAGACCTTCAAGAAATAAGGCTTTTCAGTCCCATCTGGTTCCAGAGCAGAAACCTTACCTGTAACTGTCCAGGCGCTGTTACCGTAGTTCTCCACAGAGACAAATGTGGTTCCTTGTGGCAAAGCTGCAGTTCGAAGTCAGTGTATGTCGGAAACTTGTGGGGTTATCAATTGATTACCACCTTCAATCACGGCTTCGTCCATGGGGAATTCCCCGTCAAGCTGAGCAAGAATCTCTTTGATACTAATTGGACCTTCCATGTCTATCGCTTCCATTGGAAGTAGAGTGTGTAGGGTTCCAACTATTGGTACCTTTGCCATTCATTCGTCCGTTGACTAAGTTTTGAGCTTGGACAATAGATCGTTCCGCACGTGAAAATTGAGGAGACCTGCTCTTGATTTATGGAAGGTGATTTCTGTTTGTGAGAACTTGAGTTTCTAGAAGTTGCAGGCACGGCCTTCTTCAAAGGGGTGGCAAGAGATAAGTAATCGGGTTTTCGAATTGGTCCCTCATAGCGGGGGTAAGAAAGCAGCCCTACTTGCCGCCGCGTTTCTGATTGTGTGTATCCCAATCTGCGGGGGGGGGGCCCAGGGTGAAAATTGCGGGCGGCTACTGGTTCATGGTCCAGCGTCTGTCCCGTTTGATGACCCTGGTGGTGTTTCAAAAACGCAATTTCGCCAATTGCGAGCCACAAAACCCCTCTCTGCAACATGGAGTCACCACCGCCACCCTTCCTTCACGGCTTCGCCAATACATGTGTGCCTGGGGCTGTTTTGGTCGGCGAGGCTGCGAAGGCCTGGGCATGTCTGCCTTAGACCGGGTTTCCCAGAGCCCTTTTCGTCTTCGCGAAATGCGGAGAGCCTGACTTTGAGGAGGAAGACGTCGGACTCGAATAGCTGCATCATCTGAGACCGTTTTCTCCGAACCACCGCCGTTCGAGTTACTATCTTCGACCAGACTTGGATTGCGAGTCTCAGGTTCGCCATACAGCATGCCAACGTACGACACATTGAAGAGCCACCTAAGTTTGTGCAGCGACACACAACCACCACCATGGTCTGTCAACAGAGTTCTTCCATGCAGAATTTTATCAGCCCCACCTACTTGTTGTGTATTCAAAGTTGACTTGGTTGATAATGTTACCACTTTAGTTCAGGAAACAATTTACCTTCCGTAAGAAACGGAGAGGCGATCGGGACTGCTCGGACGATGCCCCAACTGACACCGACTGCTGGGATGTAAACTCAGAGAATTTGTCGCCGCATCCTTCGAATACCTCAGTCTCCCCGCCCCTGCGATCGCCAGGCGTCAGTCCGCGGTACAGTAGCCTGAATTCAATCGATCAACAACTCACTGGCTCATCAAATGGCTACTCCCAGGCTTACCAGGTGGGAAGGGGTCGCGAGGCATCCAGTCTGGATCCTCTTGGCCTAAAGGTCATACACAGGCCATCGGGGAATCGCAGAGTTGATATTATTTTTGTTCATGGCCTCGGGGGTAGCAGCCAGATGACATGGTCCAAAAACCACGATCTTGAGCTCTTCTGGCCGTTGAAGTTCTTGCCCTTTGAGCCAGACATCAACGAGGCACGCATCTTGACATTCGGATACAATGCGAGCTTCCGGCCTGGAAGTGGAAAAAATAAAATGTCTGTTCTAGATTTTGCCAAGGATCTGTTGTACGACCTGAAGTATGCCAAAGATGAGTCTGTGCCGGAACTGGAAGACCTTAGGATGGGGGAGGTGAGCACCATTGCGCCTGCATGCATTTACAACACAACTAATGCGATGATAGCGACCAATTATCTTCATAGTCCACTCTATGGGGGGCCTTATTGTGAAGGAGGTACCGCTGTACATCCGCTTAACTTACAGGCAAGTGCTTATATGACCTACATATAGGCATATATGCAAGGCCAAAACGATCCAACGTACGAGGCAATCATCAAGTCGGTCTCGTCCATCATATTCCTCTCAACCCCACATCGTGGAACCAACCTGGCCGAGACGTTGAACCGAATTTTACAGGTTTCTTTCGTAACCAGCCCCATGCAGTTCATCGCGGAGCTCGCGGCCGGCTCGCAGACGTTACAAAAGCTCAATGAGCAATTCAGACATGTTGCTCCAAAACTGCAGATCGTTTCTTTTTATGAGACTCGTCCGACGACAATGTTCAAAAAGACCCAGATAGTAGGTAACTTTATCAGAGCAAATGATCAAACTGTCTAACGGTGGTTCACGTAGATGGTATTGGAGAAGGACTCGTCCGTACTTGGTTACCCTGGAGAGATATCAAAGCCCCTTGACGCAGACCATCATGGAGTATGCAAATATGAAAGCCCTGACGATCCTCGCTATATCACTGTCCGGAACGTTCTGAAGTCGTTAGTAGGAAAAGCTAAGCCAAACGGTAAGGCATCATTCCTCTATTGGGCTTAGAGTCACAAGGGTATTGACAAGGCTTGGAAACACGACAGATGAACCGCGAACAAGCACGAGACAGGGGCTGACGTTAAATTTTGAGGAGTACCTCTCAGTCCCCGAGCCACCTGACAGAGACTATAACTTCTTTCGCGATCGCTGGGCATCTGGAACCTGTAACTGGATACTTAGCCATACAGCTTTCACTGGATGGCTAGAAGACACCCATTGCAAACCTCGAGTCCTATGGATCCATGGAAACGCGGCCAGTGGAAAGTCGGTTCTTTCCTCGTTTGTGATTGATCACCTGGTCCAACTTGGCTTGCCCTGCCACTACTTTTTCGTACGCTTTACGGATCGGAAGAAGCGAGCATTGAGTATGATCTTGCGATCCTTGGCCTGTCAACTCGCACATTCTACTCCTGCATATGCAGATAAACTTCGCCTGCTTGAGGCTGCAGCCACGGATCTCAAAACAGCAGACTTCCGAAACATCTGGCAGTGGCTGTATAAGCAAGGCCTGTTCCTATTGGACATCGACTACCCTCTGTACTGGGTCATTGATGGCGTCGACGAAGCGGATAGTCCTGGTTCTGTAATAAGGCTTCTCTCAGAACTCCATTTAACCACTATTCCTATTCGTGTCCTTATCGTGAGTCGGAAGACGCATGAAATCTCATCGGCCTTCCAGAAACTGGGGAAACAGGTGCACATGGAAACGGTTCGTACAGAAGGCAACCGAGACGATTTCCGATGTTACACTGATCAGGAGATGGATGTTGCGGGTGAAGATTCTTATAGGGAGGAAGTTACGGCCCAAATTCTCGAACGGGCAAGGGGCAACTTCCTCTGGGTACATTTGGCCGTCCAGAAGATAAACAAGTGTCACACCAAAGTGGCTGTCAGCGATGCATTGAAGGATCTTCCTCCGGGTATGGAAGCCCTCTACAACCGAATGGCCAATTCCGTCCAAACACAGCCAAGCAGTAACGATCAGAAGCTTGGTGCAAGTATTTTGGGCTGGACGACTTGTGCTCAAAGGCTTCTGAGTGTCGAAGAGCTCAGTGACGCACTGGGAAATGGTGGTCTCCTTGAGATTCACAGGACGATTAGCGACTTATGTGGTGGATTCGTCGTCGTTGACAAGGAGGGCAAGGTCGCCATGATCCACGAGACCGCTCGAGAATACTTGACTCGCAGAGGCGATCAAAACCGGCCGTTCATCATGGACCAGAGGTCCACGAACGACAAGCTTTTCAAGAGGTGCATGCTGCGCCTGACGGATCCAACACTTCGAAGCCAGATTAACCGAAATCAGCCCCCGGCTCTGCTTGACTATGCGACTAGCGCGTGGTTCATCCATCTGTCACTTGGGTCAGCTACCCATCCAGATATCCTGGACACTGTAGTGAGGTTTCTACGAGGGCCCCACGTACTAACATGGATGAACGTTGCTGCTAGAAGAAAGCAGCTCAGATCTCTGGTGATTGCTTCCCGCTACCTAACAGACGTCGTGCTCAAGTTGCGGGGATTAGATGATGGGGAATCCCTAGCACATCGCCAAGCTATAGATGTCGTTGAAGGTTGGGCCACAGACCTTATTAAGATCGTTGGGAAATTTGGGAACAGTTTGAGCCAAAACCCGGACTCAGTTCACAAATTGATTCCACCATTCTGCCCCGAGGATTCCATTATCTACCAGCAATTTGGTCGCAAGGAAAGCAAAGTACTTCACGTGTCTGGATTCACCAACAACACCTGGGACGACTGCCTAGCACGCTTTTCTTTGGAGCAAGGGGCCGTGGCATCCGCTGTTCATGCTGCTGGAAGCCGTATCGCTATTCTGACGAACATCCGAAAGTCGAGCCACATGTTTATCTACAACTCTACCACATTTGAAGAGCAGCGCCGAATCACTCATCCTGAACGAGTATTCAGAATCCAAATCAACAAGATGGGAGATCATCTTGTTAGCTATGGCTATACGACCACAAGAGTCTGGGATATGGCGACAGGCGACTGCATCAAGACAGTGAAAAATCCGGCGAAGCGCCCTAGACCCCAAACCCTGCTTTTTCTCGAGAAAGACAACACGATACTCGTTGGGAGCGAAGACAGGTGCATTAGATCTTTTACTCTCGACGATGATTCTAACGAGTGGGGTATCAGGGCCAAAATCGACGAACGGAGTTTGGAAGACACAATGGTTAACTTCCCCACATGCTCTTCTCTCAGTCCCGATGGAAACATGATTGCATTCGGCTACCGTGGACATCCCGTCACAGTTTGGGAATTGGAGCCACCTATACTTGTTGGTCAGTGCAACAGGACACTTAATGAAACGGATATGACAATCCAGGAAAACACTTGGGGTGAAGTCGTCCGACTTGCATGGCACCCATTCAGCGGAGAGGTCCTTGGACTGTATCTCGAAGGACTTTTGTTCAAGTGGGACCCGTATGATGAAGAAGCCAATGCAACAGTCCACACTGGAGCAGACTACCTGGCTATCAGCCGAGACGGTTCACTCGTCGCCACAGGTGATGCAGTCGGGACTATCAAGATATACGCAACCGCCGACTTGTCATTGCTATATCAGTTGTCATCCCAAGACCCTGTCCTTCATCTCTCGTTCAGCACAGACTCTAGGCGGCTCTACGATGTACGAGGAGCCTACGGCAATGCGTGGGAGCCCAACACTTTGGTCCGTCTCGCCGACAGCTCTGAATATCCCGACCATAATAGCGATGCTCTGAGTGAGACTGAAAGTCTCACTAAAATCTCCCTCCATACCGAGCACCACTTCGCGAGGGTCGACAATGTGATAGCCCTCTCTGGACAATCAGTCGGCCCCCTCTACTGCTACGGCACAGAAGATGGCGTTGCTGTGCTCTGCGAAGTCGGGTGCGGCAAGGTATGCGAGCTGGAGAGATTAACGAGCTATATGTCCATTGAGCAAGTAGCATGGAGCGAAGACGGAAGACTCGCTGCAATTGCAGATCTTAGTGGGAGACTCTCGATCAAAAGAATTGCCAAGGCGGGTCAGGATCGAGACACATGGCAGGTTAACCACGAGTTTGACCTCGTGATTCCTCCTCAACAGGGCCATATCAGCCAACTTCTCTTTCACCCCGCAGGTCATGAACTATTCGCCTCCATGCCCACGATGTTATACTCTGTGAATCTCAGCTCCCATGATCTGGTCGAATCGACACTCCCACCTCGAATGCCAAAGGTGAAATGGATATGTCATCCGACACTACCTGATTACCTATTGGGCTTTGGAAATACCAAAGTCCATGTCTTCTCTTGGGCCAACCTTCGAGAGGTCGAAGTCTATACTTATTTTCCACCTCGACTTGGGAAGTCTGCAACAATCTCTTCAGCCCAAACCCTTCATAGCCGCGGTAGTTTTAAGGATGCTGACGAGACACTTGGGAGACTCATCTCTAACGTCGACTCTCCTCACGTTCTACTGGAGATCTCACACTTAGCTTCGTCGGGCCGGCCCGAGAGACACTACCTGGTGTTCACAGTTGCGGACATCCATTTGGACTCCGATAGGGACAATCATATGACTGACGACACGAACACCACCAGCATTGACCTACCGTACACGCTATTGCCCGCAGATATTGCATCTCGTATACACGAACCACTCTCATTTCTATCACGTAGAAGGCTCGTATTCCTTGATATAGACCGGTGGATATGCACATGGCGATTGCCTTCGTCAGTGCCTAAGCGACCACAAGGAGGAAGAGGCTCAGAATCGGGCAGTGGAGGGATCGAGCAGTATTATTTCTTGCCGGGAGATTGGGTCACTGCCAACGAAGCCAATCTCTGTACCATCATGCCCGATGGAACCTTGCTCTGCCCAAGAAACGGAGATGTGGCCACTGTTCAATCCGCGAAGCTTCGGAAATAGCATTTTGCTTAGGCTACATCATTCCATGAGGATGGGTGACAAGCAACGATATCTTCCTCCCAACCTTCTCTTCCTGCGCTTCGGTCTAGCTCCTAGACCCAATCTTCCTCCACCCCCCCATTTTTTCTCGTTAATAATGGTTCCTTAACGGTCTCTTCTAGTTGTCTAATTATATCCTTACCTTGATACCCTGATATATTGATGAAGGTCTAGCTATACATTCCCCTAATGGTTTTATCCATCACTCAGGGTGGGGCAGGTGGTTCTAACGCTGAGAACTATTTGAAGCAAGCATAGAGCCCATGTAGATTGAAAGCAATCCGATGTCTTCTATCAAATTATACTATCAGTTTCTCGAGCAATACAATACATGGGAACCTGCAGTATCTATACATACAAACCGCATACACTGAGCTATTCATAACAGTAGTTGAGGGTCATTACAATTCAGGAGACGCATGAAACACATCCTTGAGGAAGTATTATACTCCATACCCGTGAAAGACCTAATATTACCCTCGGAGAATCAAGGCTTCAGCCTTTTAAACAGTATCTGAAGCTAGCTGGTCAAACCAGCACCTCCCTCTGCATCGACTTGCCCTGTCCTGTTTCGGCCCAAAACAACCAACCCCGATATACGGCATTTGAGTGGATGTCACAGTCACCACTAAAATACCGTGTCCGGCGGGGCTGCAGGGCTCTAGCTGTCCCTGCAACCCCACCTTTCCCCGCTTTGCTGATGGAACAAATGGCAAACAGCCTGAGTGGGGGCCAAAAAAAAAGCTCCTAAGAATTGTAGTTCTTCTTACTCACCTTTTAAACGGTCGCAAACCATACTTCGTTTGCCCCTCCTAACTACAAGTTCCTAAACCGCCGAGACTCGAAATATAATGCGTCCAGAGCCCTCTGCTCCAGAGCCACCGATAATGACAGAGGCCGAGAAGAGCCCTGACGGTAGCTCACACGGTGAGGAGGACTATTCGGTATTTTCAGCCGCAATGCGCACCTACCTAACGTACCTTCTCGGTTTCATAATACTCATCTCAACACTTACCGCGACAATCTACTTCCCTCTAATCCCTATGCTCAGCACCCACCTCTCCGTCTCCATCCAAGCCATCAACATCACAGTTACAGCCTATGCTATCTGCCAAGCCATCTCACCAGTTTTCTTCGCTTCATTGGCGGACACATTCGGCCGCCGTCCCGTCCTCCTTGGCTTGATCAGCCTGTACGCATGTGCCAGCCTGGGACTTGCCCTGAACCAAAAGAGCTATGCCGCGCTACTGGCACTCAGAGCACTCCAGAGCCTTGGCGGCTCCGCTACCGTGCCAATTGCCTACGGCATTGTTGCCGATGTGGCTGTCGTATCCGAGCGAGGCAAGATGTTGGGTCCGATGCTTTCGACTTGCAATGCGATATCAGCAGTTGGACCAGTCATCGGCGCAGCGGTTGCCCTTGGCACCGGTGGCTATGCCTGGGTCTTCCTTGTACTTTTAATCATCGCTGTCATATCTCTCTTGTTGGTTGGATTTACCCTGCCAGAGACTGCGCGCAATGTTGTCGGCAATGGAACGAAGCCAACCCACGGGATTTGGAGAACTTGGTGGGCGTTTTACCGTGGGAGAGAGCAGCAAAGGGGTGATAAAAGTGCGGCCGATAATGCTACCGAGAAGCCGCTGCAGGTGGATGGGAAACCAACTTGGCGACTTCTGAGCGCTTTTGCCTTTCTTCGCATCATTCTTTACCCTGACGCGGCTGTAGTTCTGTGGATGGTAGCCTGGTCATACTCCGTCTACTATACGTTCCAAGTCGCCATTCCAGTAATCTTTGACGAGATATACGGCTATAACGAGCTTAAAATTGGACTCACATTCTTACCCGGCCTTGCTGGTATGACTGTTGGCGGAATTATTGCCGGCAAGCTTGTGGATAGGAACTATGCCAAGACCGCGCGAAAGTACAATGTCGGCGTCGACCGGAAGAAAGGAGACAACTTGAAGGACTTCCCTATCGAAACCGCCAGATACAGAAAGTGTCTACCTTTCCTCTTGTTCGAAGTGGCCTTGCTCGTTGGCTATGGCTGGGTAGTGCATTCGCATGTTCATCCGTCAGTCCCACTCATCATGCAGTTTTTCATCTGCGGAACATCTACATTGTTGAGCCATACTGCCAGTGCTCTGCTTGTCGACATCTTTCCAGACAAGTCGAGCACTGCCTATGCTTCTGGACAGATTATGAGATGCGGGTTAAGTGCTGCTTCGGTAGCTGTTCTACAACCCTTGGTAGACGCAGTTGGGAGAGGCTGGTACTTCACGATTTTCGCACTTTTCGTTGGAGTCAACGGCCTAATTTCTATTGTTACTAGTCGATCAAAAGGCATGCAATGGCGACAGAGGAGGCAAGACGCTGCCAGTGACGAAGGGCTGACTGGACACGCCCGCGGAGACCTGGGCGTCTCCGTGGGATCTCAGGAGAAAGAATAAAAGATCTTCGAGCCCATGGGAGTGGGGTGTTCTGAAGAGCTCTGAAAGGCCAATGGCGGGCAAGTCTCGTCACAAACCTTGATCACCTCGAAATAATGTGGCATTGCTTTGGATTTCCATGATCTTCTCTTCGCTACCTCTTACACGGGGCGACCATGGCATTCAATTCGAGGATCCCACCAGTGGGGAGACATTGCCGTCCAAATGATAAATAAAATGCGGAGTTCATAACCGATATTTCTCGCAGTGGTCATATTCAACACGAGAGAGAAATGGTCAATGCGTTCATAGACGAATATCAGATCGTCTTTAGTCTAAAGTGTAAGGAGGACTTCGGTCAAGTCCTCTTTGCTAAATAGATGCTTCGGCCTCCTCTTGTTCACAAAAAGCCCTTTGGTCAGTGTCCTTCTAACCCACTGTTGGGACAGCGGTCAGCTTAATTGTATTGACTTGCCTCTAGTGGCACGCATATGTTGTAAACCTTGTTTCTTCCCTCCCCATCTGTTGGGGTCCCTATAACACGACTGAAGCCAGCGAAAACCCACCCTGCATGGGTATTGACTGAGTCAACGGTGGATCGACCGTGGGGCTTTCCTTTGCTGGAAAGGATATAGAAACAGAGGAATACTTTGACCGTATCTACGTCAAGAGCAGTCACTCCTTTCCCAAGGCAATTCTCTCTGACAGTGGTAATCTGATAGGATCAAACTGGCCTATTGTACTTACTTCATATAGACGTTCAAGATTCTATCTTGATTCCTGATAGTTCTCTCCACATGCTTGTCACCACCTCTGATACTGTCCTTCTCTCAGTGCACTTCCTTTTTAGTAGCCTTTCGCTTTCGCTCGAGCCAGCAGCTCTTCTGCCGTGGCTTTCTTCCTAACCATGGTAGAACGGGACAGGGAGAGAGGGAACCTGCAGCAAAGTTGGTTGAGAGAGGTGGAGTTGACCTCATTATATGGTCCCCCCCGTCCAACAAGGTGCGGATTGTCATCCCTGTATCTGCCTCTATTTTTGATTGCATTGAAATGGGCACTATCATGGGTGTTCTCTGATTTTGAAAGAGCATTGTGATGATGCTCGGGTGCTGCCTCACCGAGCTCACCAAACTCACCCCACTAAAGCGGCGTCGTCTGGGTGAGCGGAGATAGGTTCGTGCACCTTTGTTGTCTTTGAATCACAACAACAACCGAGAATGGATGCCATCTTGGCCTTGGGCACGATTGCCGCGTGCTTTACGGTCGTCGGCGCAACGACAAAGTTACTCATGACCTCGATGATCTTATTAGCAGATGGGAAGGTGCTCGCTTTGCTCTTACTTCTTTGCAGATACAAGTCTTTCTGGGTGCTTTATAAGAGATTCAACCAGTGGATAGAGAACTATCTTCTTGAATCAACAGTATTTAAGAGCTTTATCAAGACTCTAGCCCTAACTGTGAATAGTAGTACAAGGCTATTGGAAGTGCTGGAATGTAAAATAAATTGGATTAGTGATAACTCAGATATGCCTAATATATCAAGTTGAAACAAATCAAAATTTGTCTGAAATAAGAACAAAATTAAGTATTTAGAAGTTCATCTGTTATAGATATCTCAGGCCCTAAGCTGCAGGATACTATAAATATAGGAGTGGTACAAAAACTATTAAATTAAATTATAGACAAAGCTCTATTAAATATAGCATATAATCAAGAGAATCAGTTCCAGAATACAAATAGCAATAGAACTTATTAAGGTGTAATATCTAAAGTGGTAGTGCGTAATAACTGAAAAATATGAAACAGTACTCTGGTTAAGCAACTCTTACTTAGCAGACTCAACTAGCTACCACAATACCAAGGAAATAACACAAGGAGTAATTAACAAACTACAAAGGCCCTTAATTAAGGACTGACTAGAGGCAACTTGGGAAAAAACCAGATAGATCCCTGATCAGCTAAGATAGTTAGAGAATACATTAGTTAGAAATAGTGAAACTAAAAAATATTTGATAAAGAGAAAGAAAAAACACTTTCTGTTACTCTCTAAATACTTTTTATAATTACTCTTTATCAAGTTATTAATTACCTACTATCATGTAATCATACACCATATTATAGTTACATTAAAGTATAACTTACAACTTATATTTATCATAAATAACTCAAGCCATATCAGGAATACTATAGATATAAGCAGCGCTGTTATTATTGGGCCGAATTGTGATTCCATAAAATTAAGGGCAATATATACAGCTTGACATAAATGAACCAAATACAAGGATGGACAGTACTTGCTGGAAGTAAGTAGGGGCTAAAATGAGGTTCAGGTAATTAGTACTCTCAGCGTTGAGAGTACAACCTGTAGCAAACTCAATAAATCAATTATATCTCAGTCAAGACAACAACCTCAGCTAGCTACATGACTACCAAGCGACCTAGTCAGAAAGCAATCAATCAATAGAAATCTCTATAACTACAAATCTAGGACCATTAGTTGTAAAAACTGAATTAGGAAAGCTAAGAAATACTTGGCAACTAAAGAATATATTAGCTAGGTGTAGTGGGTAGCTCAGGTATAGATAGAGAGTTATAAGTCATGGTGACTCAGGTTTCATTATTGGGCTTGGCATAAGTCTTATTGTGAGTTATGCTGAGAAGAGTGCATACTAAATAGTATAAGTTGCCCATTAGCAGATAGCTAAGAAATTAATGAAGAGGTAGTTATAAATACTATAATAGAATCTTAGAGAAAGCATCTTTCTTTTTCTTTTCACTAAATATCTTGTTAGTTTAATAATAAAGCTTTGTACTAAGAATTACTACCTAAGGTATCTTTTGATATAGTTACAGCAGGACCGTTTTACTATCTTAATATACAGAACCAATATAACTGTCTTATGGTTATCTCAAGAATACTTTACCACATACTTAAACATCAAGACAAACTAGAAGACAAGACCTCATTATAGTCAAATCATCACAATATTTCAAATAAGGAAATCTAAGTAATATTATGACTTATATCCTTTTGACTTTTATATAATTACTATATGACTTACTACTTCTAACTGATATATCTTTCAGTCATCTTAGCTAGTTAAAGATCTATTAGCTTCTTCTCTCTATTATTCTTAATTTATTCTTAGCTAAAATTTTTCATAGTTTATTGATTCTTCTTCATATTATTCCCTTAATATTATTATAACTAATTAAGTTTACTAAATAAAGACTACCTAACTAGAATATTATTACATATTTTTTGTTACTATGTATAGTGCACAGTATACAAACTTAATAATCTATATTTTATTGCTTTAATGTAATAGTAAAGACTTTAAGTATTATAAGATAGACAATACTAATATATGATACTCAAACTTAGGCATTCAAAATAACTTAATTTGTAGACATAATCTTCTCATTGCCAGAAACCAGAATTACTTCTCAACTAGGATTTAATAAAGTAGTATATAATTATATCTTTCAATATCTTTAGTAATAAAACTTGAATTGTTAAGTAATAATTTTCCAAATAATATATTTGATAAAGAGAAAAGAAAAAGCACTTTTCATTACTTTTCAAGTACTCTTTATAGTAACTCTTTATCAAGTTATTAATTACTTGCTATAAAGTAATTATACACTATATTATAGTTATATCAAAGTATGACTTATAACTCAAATTCCAAATAAGGAAACTTAAGTTACTTTGTAACTCATTATTATAAATATCCTGAGCCTTATCAAGATAAATACTACAAATATGAGAGTAGCATTAGTTATTATTGAACCAGATCATGATTCTACAGAATTAAGAATAACACACATGGCTCAATAAGAATAAATTGAATATAAGAATAAATAGTACTTATTGAAGGTGAGTGAGGGCCAAAAGCAGGACTTATGCAATTAGCACCTTCAGCACTGAGAGCAAAATCTACAGCAGCTCAATAACTTACCCATACTTTGGTCAACACAATAACTTCAGCTAGTTACAGGAATGCTAAGCAACTTAATTAAAAAGTGATCAGCTATATAGAGTTCTACAAACTACAGGGCTCAGAATTATTGAATGTAGATAAAGAACCAAGGAAGCTAAAAGGCACTTAATAGCCAAAAGAATACGTTAGTTAAATATAGTGAGCAGTTTAAGTATAGGTTAAAAAGTTATAAGTTATGATGACTTAGGTTCCATTATTAGACTTGTTATGAGTTATATCAAGGAGTGTGCATATTAAGCAATATAAGTTACTTATTAGTAAATAGCCAAAAGATCAGTAAAGAGATAACTATAAATACTGCATTAGAATTTCAGGGGAAGTATCTTTTTTTCCCTCTTTACTAAATGTCTTATTAGTTTAACAATTAAGCTTTATATCAAAAATTATTGCCTTAAGATATCTTTTAATATAGTTGTAACAGAACTGTTTCACTATCATAGTATACAGGACTAATATAACTATTTCACAATTACTCTACAAATGTCTTACTATGTACCTAAACTCCTAAAATAAACTAGAAGATAAAACTTTGTTAGTATCAGATTGTTATACTTATACTTTTTCTACCTGTATGTAATTATTATATAACTTACCATTTCTAACTAATGTATCTTCCAGCTATCTTAGTTAGTCAAAGATTTATTAGATCTCATTCTAAGTTATCTTTAACTAGTTTCTATCTAAAGGTCTTCATAATTTTTTAGTTGCTCCTTGTATTACTTTTTTGGCATTATGGTAGCTAATTGAGTTAGCTAAGTGAGAGTTACTTAACTGGAGTATTTTCTCATGTTTTTCAGTTACTGTGCATTGCTACTTTAAGTACCAAATCTTAGTAAATTCTATTACTATTTATATTCAGTAATCAACTCTCTCAGCCACGTGTTATACTTAATAGAACTTTGTTTATAATCTGATTCAATAGTTCCTGCACTACTTCTGTATTCATAGTGTCTTGTGACTTAAAGCCTAAAATGTTCATAATATATTAAAGCTATAGAGTTAGAGTAATGTACTTGTAAATAGATAAAGAAAACTATCAAATACTTTCTCTCTCAATATACATAATAGACAACATATAGAATACAAATGCTATAATAAATAAAGATAAAAAGAGGCAACTTATCTTTCTACTTAAGGGGAAAACACTATTCGATTTGAAATAGTAGATACTAAACATAAATATAGTTCAAGTAATAGTAAAATATATTATAACTACTGAATGACTTGATACAGAAATAGAATAATTAATTAGTACTTTATAATTACAATTACTCTAATTTCTACTACTTCTCTACTAACTTATACTATATATTCTCATATTATTAGCAGGCTTTACTTTAATTACTAACTATAGAACACTGAAAATTAGGAGAAATAATCTTCAAACTAATTTACTACTAATAATTTATAAAAACTTATATAATAGGTACAACAAATACTAGAAAGTATTAAATAAGACATATGTATAGACTAATAGAAGTTCATGGTAATATTAAGAGAATTGATATTATATAATATAGAATTAGAATTCTTTAGACTTAGCAACTTCTGGTATAATAAATTAATCACTTATTTATATAGGTCAACTTTAAAAGTTTAAGACTTTTAACTAAATTCTAGTTAAACAAGTCTTATTAAATTTTTCTCTTACTATTTCAAAATGTTTAATTACTCAACTCCAATTACCTTCTAAGTATAAGTTCTTACACTTCTGAAAGTAAGTATTTTAGTAACTAAAATTATAGAACATATTAGTTTATTCTAGATTATAATATATTAAATTAGAAAAATTGCTATTGAATAAAGTTATAATTATAAAGTGAGTACCAAGTTAAAAGATGAATTTTTTTACTAATATACTTTATTATTATAAACATCCTGAATTTTATCAGGATAATATTATAGGTATGGAAATGGCGTCAATTACTATTGAATCAGATCACAGTTCCATAGAATTAGGGATGACACTGTAATGATGAAAGCTTTAAATGTTAACAAATAGGCAATACTAGCGTATGCTACTTAAACTTAGATGTTTTAAGTAAATTGATTAGTAGACAAGATCTTCTTGTTGCCAGAGAGCAGAATTACTTCCCAGCTGGAATTCAATAAGGCAGTATGCAATTATATCTTTTGATATTTTGAATGATAAAACTTAGTTATTAAGTAATAAACTTTCAAATAATATGTTCAATAAAGAGAGAAAGAAAGTGCTTTCCATTACTCTTTAAGTGCTCTTTATATCAGCTCTTCATCAAGTCACTAATCATCTGCCATCAAGTAATTGCATACTACATTACAGTCACATCAAGGCATGACTTACAACTTGAACTCCAAATAAGAAAACCTGTGTTACTATGTAACTTATACCTCCCTTACTTATGTGCAATTATTGTATAACTTACTACTTTTAGTTAACATGTTCTTCTATTATCTTAGCTAGTCAGGGATCTGTCAGCTTTCCTTATAAATTGTTCTTAGCTAGTTTCAGACTAGAAGTTATAGTGGTTTGTCAATCACTTCTTGTATAGTTCTCTTGACATATAGTAGTTAACTATATTTATGTTATAGACATTTTGAGCTTTACTAGGATAACGCCATAGATATGGAAGTAACATTAGTTATTATTAACTTAAATCATGGTTCTATAAGATTAAGGATGGCATATATGGCTCAGTAAGGATAAACTAAATACGAGAATAGATAGTACTTACCAAAGTTAAGTAAAGGCTAAAGTGAGACTTACATAATTAGTGCTCTCAGTACAAAGAGCATAACTTGCAGTGACCTAGTAATTCACCTACATTTTAGCTGAAGCAACAATTTCAACTAGCTATAAGAATGCTAAGCAATTTAATTAAGAAGCGATTGACTATATAGAACATCATAGACTATAGAGACTAGAACTGTTAGACGTAAATGAAAGATTAAAGGAACTGAAAAATACTTAATAGCTGAAGAGTATATTAGTTGAGTATAGTGAATAGCTCAAGCATAGGTAAAGAGGTATGAGTCATAATGATTTAAGTTCCATTATTAGATTTACAATCAATCATATTATAAGTCACAATAAGAAGTATGCATACCAAATAGTATAAGTTGTTCATTGACAGGTAGCCAAGAAATCAGTGAAGAAGTAGCTATAAATACTACGTTGAGATCTTGAGAAAAGCATATTTCCTTTTCTCTTTACTGAATATCTTAATAGTTTAGCAATTAAAGCTTTATACCAAGAATCATTGCTTCAAGATATTTTTTAATATGGTTGCAGTAGAACCATTTTACTATCATAGTATATAGAACTAATGTAACTGTTCCACAGTTATTTTATAAATATCTCACTATACATCTGAACCTTTAAGGTAAATTAGACTATAAAACTTTATCAGTATTAAATTATAATAGTCCACTAAACAAAAAATACTTAATTAGAGTGTTGTCTCATATTTTTAAGTTGCTATATACAGCATGCAGTGCACAGACTTGGCAAGCTGTATATTGCCACTCTAGGCCCCTATACTTTGATAAGTTCTATTACTATTCGTATTCAGTAACTGGCTTTTTTAGCTACATACTATATCTAATAGAGCTTTATTCACGATCTAATTTAATGGTTCCTGCACTACTTCTATATTTGTGGTATTCTACGACTTGAGGCTTAAAATATCTATAACAGGTATATATAGCTCAGCAAGAATAAACCAAATATAACAGTAAATAGTATTTACCAAAAGCAAGTAAAAATCAAAGTAGAGCTTGCATAATTAGCATTTTTAGTGTTAAGAGTATAACCTATAACAACTTAATAATTACTTACTTCTCAGTTAAGATAATGATCTCAGCTAACTACACAAATACCAAGTAACTTAATCGGGAAGTAATTGCTTATGAGGAAGCTCTACTAACTATAGAACCCAGAACCATAAAATGTGGATGAAGAATCAAGGAAGCTAAAAAATATTTAGTAACTAAAGAACATATTAACTGGATGTAATATATAGCTTAAATATAGGTAGAAACTTATGAGTTATAATGACTTAGGTTCTATTATTAAACTCAATATAAGCTATGTTGTAAGTTATGTCAAGAAGTGTACACACCACGATATATGAGTCACCCATAGGCAAGTGACCAAGAAACTAGTAAAGAGGTAGCTATAAATACTATATTGAGATCTTAGAGAAAGTATCCTTTCTTTTCTCTTTACTAAATATCTTGTTAATTTAACAATTAAGTATTATATTAAGAATCATTACCCAAAATATCTTTTAATATAGTTGTAGCAAAACTGTTTTACTATTTTAGTATAGAGAACTAATATAACTGTTCTACAGTTATTCTACAAACTTTTATCACATACTTGAATACCTAAGACAAATTAAGAAATGAGATCTTATTAAAGTTGAATTTTCATACTTGCTCTAAATAACCTCTAGTAATTGCAGAGAAAAATTTAACTAAACTGATTGAAATAATATATACAAGTCAAAAAGGAAGAGAGATGACAGCTTGAGAAATAAGCTTCTTTTTTAGTATTTTAGAGATATATCAAAGTTTACCCTAAAGCCAAATCATTTAGATTGCTAAAATAGTGTAAATGATATCAAGTTAAATGCCGAGCGTAGTTATAGCAATATCATAAAGCTATTAAGGTTAAGGTGATAGAGATATGATACTTTGCATTTCTTTATACAATGAGATAAAATTCTAATAGTAAAACTAATTATAAAACTAATTACTGCTTCTCCCAGAAACAACCTCCTATGCATAAATTATGGAAAGAAGATTACATATTTCTTAGTATATTAACTATATATGGTATGATAGCATATTGCTGCCAAGTTATAATTTTAGCTCTTAGGACTTTATATTACAAGATGTCAGCACTTCAAATATTATATTCTCATAAGTTAGGCAAGTTTAAGCCTACATAAAGGCCTAACTTAATAGAAGAAATGTGAAAAACTAAACTAGAGTTTACTCTAAAACATAAACTTCAGTCAATAGAAAATTAAAAGAATGTTATCTAATCTAATGAAACCAATGTAATATTAGAGCTTTGATAAGGTAGAACTCAAATTTGGCAAAGTAAAGATGAATAATATAATAGTACAATTATATGTACTTACTAGAAATAAGCTTTTAAATTCATATTTTGAAGTTACTTTTTATATGATAAAAAAGGCTTTATGTATATTTAAACTCCCAAAACTGCATGGAAGAAAAAAGCAGCAGAAATTGAATCAAAAGCAATTAATACTATTTAAGAATCAATTCTTAAAGTTGAGTGAAAATTGAATACAATTATGTATTATATAAATCTTAACAAATGCTTGGTAAGAGACTAATATAGTAATTTACGGTCTTACTACAACTTATAATAAAAGATATCTTTAGACAATGATTTTTGATATGAAGCTTTATTGCTAAACTAACAAAATATTCAGTGACAAGGGAAGGAATAACGCTTTTTCTAAGATCTTAATGTTATATTTATAGCAGCCTCTTCATTGACTTCTTAACTACCTACCAATAAGTAACTTATACTATTTAATATATTCTTTCTTCAGTGTAACTCATACTTAACTCATGTTAAGTTCAATAATGAAACCTAAGTTATCATGACTCATAATTCTCCATCTATACCCAAGCTGCCCACTATACCTAACTGATATATTTTTTAGTTACCAAGTATTCTTTAACTCTCTTGGTCCTACTTCGTCATAAACATCCCAAGCCTTATCAGGAATGCCACAGATACAGAAGTGGCATTGGTACTATTAGACTAGATTGCAGACCTATAGGGTTAAGAACAACATGTATGGCTTGGCAAGAATAAATCAAATATAAGAACAGATGATATTTGCTATAAATGAGTAAGAGCTAAGCAGGAGTTCGTGTAATCAGCACTTTCAGTGCTAAAAGTATAACTTGTAGCAACTCAATAAATCACCTATACTCTGGTTAAGGCAATGACTTCAGCCAGCTATATGACTGCCAAACAGCCTAGCTAGAAAGTAACTGACCAACAGAAACTACCATGACCTACAGACACAGAATAGTTGGTTATGAGAAGAGAATCAGGAAAGCTGAAGAACACTTGATAACTAAAAGTCATGTCAGTTAGATGTAGTGGGCAGCTTGAATATAGATGGAAAATTATAAGTTATAGTGACTCAGATTTCATTATTGAACTTAGTGTGAATCTAGTATAAGTTACATTGAGGAAAAAACACATTAAGTAGTATGAGTTACCCATTGGCAGATAGCCAAGAGATTAGTAAAGAGATAGTTATAAATATAGTATTGGGATTTCAGGGAAAGCATCTTTCCTTCCCTCTTCACTAAATATCTTTTAGTTTAGCAATAAAGCTTTGTATCAAGAATCATCACTTAAGATATCCTTTGATATAATTGTAATAAGACTGTTTTGCTATCTTAGTATATGGGACTAACTATCGCGAATATCCCGAACCTCATCAGAAATGCCATAGACACAGGAGTAGTGCTGGAACTATTGAACTGGATCGCTAGACCTATGGAACACAGATGACTTGAATGACTTGGCATGGATAAACCGAATACAAGGACGAATGGTACTTACCGTGGGCGAGTGGGGGCTAAAGTAGAGGTTTGCACAATTAGCGCTTCTAGTGCTGAGAGTATAACCCACAGCAACTCAGTAAATCACCTAAACCTTGATCAAGGCAGTGACCTTAGCCAGCCATGTAATTGCCAAGCGGTTTGGCCAGAAAGCGACCAGCCAACAGGGACCACCACGACCTATGGACAAGAAACCGTTAGTTATGGGAAAAAGGCCAGGAGAGCTAAAGAACACTTGGCAGCTAAAGAACATATCAGCTAAGTGTAGTGGGCAGCTTGAATATGGATGGAAAGTTATAAATCATGACGACTTAAGTTTCATTATTGGACTTAGTGTGAGTTAGGTGTGAGTCACACCAAGAAAAGAATATCTCAAATAGTATGAGTTGCCCACTGGCAGATGGCCAAGAGATCAGTAAAGAGGCAGCTATAAATATAGTGTTGGAATCTCAGGGAAAGCATCTTTTCTTTTTTCTTCACTGAAAGTCTTGTTAGTTTAGCAATATAAACTTTATACCAAGAACCATCGCCCAAGATATCTTTTGATATAGTTGTAGTAGAAGCGTTTCGCTATCTTAGTATACGGGACTAATATACCTGTCCTATGATCACCCAAGAGTACCATACTGTATACCTGAACACCAAGACAAACTAGAAGACAAGACCTTATCGAAGTCAAATCATCACAAATTTCTACTTAGTTCCACTAAGTACTATTCTTCTTCAAATTCAGTTTATTCTTACTAAGCCATGCATGTTACCCTTAATTCTATAGAATTGTAATCTGAGCCAGTAGTAATTAATGTTACTTCTGTATTTGAAGTATTATTTTGTATTTGAAGTATTATTCTGATAAGGCTCAAGACATTTATAACACTCTACTTACCTCTAGCAAATATTGTTTATCCTTATATTTAGTTTATTCTTGTTAAATTATATATATCATTTCTAATTTTGTGAAATTGTAACTTAATCTAATAGTAAATGACATTACTCCTATATTTGTAATATTATTCTAATGAAGATTGTAATATTCATAAGACTATACTTAATACAAATTCAAAGTTATAATATTACAACATTATAAACTCATTACTTTGCATTTAATACTCTATTTTAAAGCTCGGTTATAGAACTAATAACACGCTCAAAGTTGTAATATCTTGTATCACTATATATCTATAACTTATCTATATTATCTAAGTCTACAAAAAACTTATTTAAAATATCTGAAACTTTTTATTCTATTTACAACTTCTAGTTACTATATTTATTAACTACTTCATAAACTTCCTAAATGTAATATCAGATTATCAAATATCATTATCAACTGAAATTTCATCACATGCATTTTTCTATATTTAGTTTAGTAGTCTTTTTACTAATTCATTAATCTGACTATTTTACAGAAAGTTTTATTAATAAATTCCCATATATTATTAAGGCCATTACATTATTCCACATACAAGACATATTGTTAAAATTATACTAATATTAATCTATAAAAGTTCTATCAAATTAATTTCTGAAATTGAATCTATATATATACTAATATGACAATTTGACTTTAATAAAGTCTTATCTTTTAGTTTATCTTAAGCTTTCAAGTATAGGGTAAAAAGTTTATATAATAACTGTAAAACAGTTTTGTTGGTTCTATATAGTAAAATAGCAAAACAGTTTTACTGTAACTATATCAAACAATATCTTAGACAATAATTTTAAGTACAAAGCTTAATTACTAAACTAATAAGATATTTAGTGAAGAAAGAATGAAAGATGCTTTTCTTAAAATCTTAATATAGTATTTATAGCTATTCTTTCATTAATTTCTTAACTACTTACTAACTAATAACTCATACTACTCAGTGTACATACCTCTTGATATGATTCACAATATGATTTATACTGAGTTTAATAATGGAATTTGAGTTATTGTAACTTATAACTCTCTGCCTATACTTGGGTTATTTACTATACTCAGTTGATATATCTTTCAGCTACTAAGTATCTTTTAACTCCTTTAATTCTTTATTCATATTTAACAATTCATAGTTCTATAGTCTATAAAGTTTCTATTAGTTAGTTATTTCTTATTTAAGTTTTTTAGCATTTATATAACTAATTAAATTTATTGCCTTTACTAAAGTATAAGTAATTTATAGAGTTACTATAAATTATGCTTCTAGTATTAAGAGCGCTAATTATATAAGCCCTACTTTAGCTCTTACTCATCCCTAACAAATGCCATCTATCCTTGTTATCACAAATATTCCGAACTTTATTAGGAATACTATGGATACGGAAGTGACATTGTTATCATTAAAATAAATTACAGTTCCATAAAATTAAGAATAGTATATATAACTTGACAATAATGAACCAAATACGAGGATGAATAGTACTTGTCATAAATGGATAAGAACTAAAGTGAAGTTTATGTAATCAGCACTTTCAATACTGAAAGTATTACTTCAGATTCCCAGGCCCACACATCCTTTTTTGATAGTTGCTTCACTTACTTAAGCCAGATGTGAGAGGGTCTGGGCCAAACTTTAGCAGTTTATATAAATTGTAATGTTAAATTCAGCCTCCTCAACAGTAGGAAATAACTTCATTAACTTATACTTTATTACTACTAGAGGTAAAAGATCATCTCAATTTTCTTTAAGTACTTGAAAAATTAAATTTGATGCAGTGGTTGTTAAAATATTACCTATTATTTGACATGATCTTTTTTCACTTTTGCAGGAAATCTGTATTATATGCTGAGTGATAATTCTAGTACTATTGTGACTACATAACTAATGAAAGTTTTGCTTAAGTCCTTTCATATTCAGCTTAAGTAAGTAGAACAACTATCAAAAAAGAATGTACAGGTCTGAGAATCTGAGATAACTAAAAATGTAATTTATAGCAAGTTTGATAAATTATCTACACCTTGATCAAAGCAATAACCTCAGTCAGTCAAATGACTACCAAGTAGTCTAGCCAGAAAGCGATTGACTAAAAGAAATTACCACAACCTACAGATATAGAACTATTGGTTGCAGAAATAGGACTAAAAGAGCTGAAAGACACTTAGTAGCTGAAAGACATGTTAGCTAAATGTAGTAAGCAACTTGAGTATGAATAGAGAGTTATGAGTTATAGTAACTCAGATTTTATTATTGAACTTAGCATGAGTCAAGTGTGAGTTATACTGAGAAAGGTGTTACGGATGTCTCAAGCCTTATCAGGAATGCCATAGATACGGGAGTGGTGCTGAAACCATTAGACCAGATAGCAAACCTATGGAACATAAACGACTCAAACGGCTTGACAAGGGTGAACCGAATATGAGGACAGACGGTACTTGCTGAGAGAACGTGGGGGCCAGAACAAAGGTCCATGCAATCAGCACTCTCAGCACTGAGAGTGCAACCTGCGGCAACTCGATAAATCACCCATACCTCTGTCAAGGCAACGACCTCAGCCAGCTACACTTCTGCCAAAGAGTTTAGCCAGAAAGCGACCAGCCAACAGGAACCACCATGACTTACAGACAAAGAACCATTAGTCATGGATAAAGAACCAAGAAAGCTGAAAAACACTTGACAACTGAAGGATACATTAGCTGAATGTAGTGCTGTGATGATCTGACTTCGATGAGGTCTTATCTTCTAGTTTGTTTTGGTATTCAGGTATATAGCGTGGCGTTCTTGGGGTGACCGTGAGACAATTATGTTAGTCTCGTATACTGGGATAGCGAAACAGTCCTACTGCAACTTATATCAAAAGATATCTTAGACGATAGTTCTTGGTACGAAGCTTATATTGCTAAACTAACAAAACTTTCAGTGAAGAGAAAAGGAAAGATGCTTTCCCTGAGATTCCAATGCTGTACTTATAGCTACCTCTTCACTGACCTCTTGGCCACCTGCCAACGGGCGACTTAAACCATTTGGGATACTTTTTCCTCAGCGTAACTCATATCCAACTCATGCCGAGTCCACTAATGAAACCTGAGTCATCATGACTTATACTCTTCATCTATTCCTGAGCTGCCCACTACACCTAGCTGACGTGTTCTTTAGCTGCCAAGTGTTTCTCAGCTCCCTTGGTCTATTGCCCACGACCAACGATTCCTCGTTCGTAGGTTGTGGTGGTTCCTGTTGGCCGGTCGCTTCTTGGCTAAACTCCTTGGCAATACTGTAGCTGGCTGAAGTTGTTGCCTTGACAGAGATGTGGGCAATTTACTGAGCTACCATGGGTCGCGCTCTTAGCGCTGAGGGCGCTGATTATGCGAACTCCCGTTCTAGTCCCCACGTCCCCACAGCATGTGCTGCTCGTCCTCTTACTCAGTTCATCCTTGCCGAGCCGTTCATGCTGTCCATATCCCATAGACTTGCGATTTGATCCAATGGTTCCAGCACTACTCCTGTGTTCATAGTGTTTCTAATGAGGCTCAGGTTGTCCATAACAAGTGCGTAGCTTGGGTATGGATAGAGGATTATGAGTTATGACAACTCAGGTTTCATTAGTGGACTTGACGTGAGTCAAGTATGAGTCACGCTAAGGAAAGAACACCTCAAGTGGTATGAGTTGTCCGTTGGCAGGTGGCTAAGAGATCAGTGAAGAGGCAGCTATAAATATAGCATTAGGATCTCAGGGAAAGCATCTTTCTTTTCCTCTTCACTGAAAGTCTTGTTAGTTTAGTAATATAAGCTTTGTACCAAGAACCATCGTCTAAAATATCTTTTGATATAGTTGCAGCAGAACCGTTTTACTATCTCAGTATACGAGACCAACATATTTATCTCACAGTCGCCCAGAGAACACTACACTGTACACTTGAACTTTAAGACAAACTAGGAGATGAGACCTCATTAGACTCAAATCGTCACATTACTTTCAGTTCTCAATAATTGTTCACCTATATGGCAATGGCAACTCAAGCAGAAAAGGACATCCACATCAAATAACTTACAGAGGAACTTAAGGCATCCAAGATCCAATACGAAGCAGAGATTGCCTCTATTAAGAAAGATCATCACTGCCTGAAGATACTTGACCCTGCGCCGTATGATGGAAAGAGCACCGAAGCTCTGGTCGATTAGATTGCCCTTCTCAATTTCAAGTACATTACCAACTCCCTCTCCTTTAGGTCCGACAAGAAACGAATCGCCTATGCCGGGTTCTGCTTGAGAAGGCTGGCTCTGGGGTAGTATACTTCACAGATAAGAGAAGACAGAAAACCTGTGTGGGGTGGATGGAACGCACATACTCTGTCAGATATAGAGTAGAATACTCCTACATTTCCAACGTTGATACAAGCAGCATTCGGACACTCAGACTCTAAAGCCACCTCGGCAGCAAACCTGTTGGACCTGAAACAGGGAAATAGTACATGCTCAGTCTACTTCACTGAGTTCTGCAAGGTGGCGATGGCAATAGGATACAATGACGTTACGCTTCAGGATATATTTAAGAAAGGGCTTAGGGAAGAACTACAAGAGATGTTGATGTTCACCCATGAAAAGCCCACAGATATACACATCTTCAGACTTCTCTGCATCGATAACGACAGTAGATACTGGGCTCAAGTCCAAGGAAAGAAAAACATCAGGCCTCGCTTTATCTAGACAATACCTGGGTATACACTACAGTCCTAGGGTACGTAACACCTCACCGATACTGACTCCAGCTACTATGGAGCAACATCAATGAACATTGAAGTTGTGAGAGTCAAGGGAGCTAGAGAGCAGGCAGGGAGAGCCTGAGGATGGGGAAGGGGCAGACGAGGAAGAGGAGGACAATCTCAACTGAGCCAAGAAGAAAGGGACCACTGCTAGTAGGAAGAACTGTACTATGTCTGTGAAAACAAGGGGCACATGGGTTATCAGTGCCTAGTCAAGGCCAAGGAGAGACTAGCTGCCACAGAGGTTCTTGTTCGACAACTGAAAGAAGAGGTGGAAGAGGAGAAACAGGGAAAAGAGACGTTCTAGTCATAGATTGTAATAATGATATAGGACAGAAGCAAAAGGTCACTTTAGGAAAAGGACTGCTCTGACTTTTGACTGCATCGTTGATACTAGAGAGGGAACTTTTCCAAACTAGCAATTCTCAGTTTGTCCTTCTATGTACCGTTAGCACCAATGATAAGAATGTTATCTCTTATGCTCTGATCAATATTGGTGCAACAGGATATGCATTCATAGACAGTGAATTCACAAAGGTACATGAATTTCCAACTACCAAACTGAAGTTTCCCTGAGTTATAAAAGTAATAGACAGCAGACCAGTTAAAGAAGAAATAGTTACATAGGCTGTTAAAGCCCAGATAGACTTTAATGGCTACCAACAGAACATATGGTGCTTTCTCACCTCATTAGGCTATTATCCCCTAGTTATGGACATCTCATGACTACGACTTCACAATCCCAAGATCAAATTCAAGGAAAATAAGATTGTTTTCGACTCAGAGTATTGCATTAGACAATGTACCCAAGGGCCAGTTATATGACGCGTATTTGCCCTCCCTGACTGTGCTATACAGAAAAGCTTGCAAAAACCTTCCATCAGCATAATTGAAGCTACAGCATTCGCCAGAACACAGAGGATACAAGGAAGTCAAACCTACTGCGTTACCATGAATGAAGTCAAGGATATCTTTCAAGTACGAGGACTGCAAATCTTGAACCACTAAGAAAAGAAAGAAGTCAATAGCGATATGATCCCCAAAGAGTATAAGACCGTTTCGCTATCCCAGTATATGAGACCAACATATCTGTTTCACAGTTATCCAGAGAACGCCACGCCATACACCTGAACTCTAAGACAAACTAGGAGATAAGACTTCATCAAAGTTAGATTGTCATAAAAGGAACATATTAAGTAGTATGAGTCGCCTGTTGGCAGGCAGCCAAGAGATTAATAAAGAGATAACTATAAATACAACGTTAAGATCTTAGAGAAAATGTCTTTCCTTTTCTTTTCACTAAATATCTTATTAGTTTAGCAATAAAGCTTCATACCAAAAATTATCACCTAAAAATATCTTTTAATATAATTGCAATAAGACCATTTCACTGTCTCAGTATACATGATCAATATAATTGTTCTATAATTATCTTAAGAATACTTCACTACATATCTAAATACTTTAACAAACTAGAAAATAAAACTTTATTAAAGTCAGATCGTCCCACTTGTATTCAGTTCATCCTTATTGAACTATATATACTATTTCTAATTCTGTAAAATTATAACTTAATTTAATAGTAAATAGCACTACTCTCATATTTGTGGTATTTATTCTGATAAGGCTTAGAATATTTATGATAACTAAAATGCTAATTATAACTACAGAACATCAAGAACAAAATCATTCAAATATTATTAGAGCTAATTGAAAAAACCTTAATTAAGCCAACATATAGTAAAATATATATAGTACAACTTTAGAAATAGTTTTTATTAAATTTTGTAACTTGTAAATATTAAGTTAAAGAACTTTAAATATTAAATATATTTAAAATTTAGTAAACTTATAGATCTCTCAAAATATAGTTTAAGTTGCCAAAGTATCCATAAATATCTTAAAAATAAAACTTACATTTATCATTAAAAAGTTCTTCTAGTATAAATTACTTTTTCTTATAAAGAACTTTTAAACAAGTCTCTGCAGTAAATAACTTAGAACTTTTTTATACTTCAGTTAATAAAATAAAACAAGAAATATATTTTGAATTATCTTGACAATGCATATGGCAATAATTATCAAAGCAATTTTAATGCTTATTGCATTTATATAGATTATTAAATTGACATTAGGTTTTATTTTAATATTCAGTTAGGTCTTAACTTACTCCTAAGTTTAAATATACATATTAAATTACTAATTATCTTTTTGAAAAAAATATATATGTTTATATTTAAATACACATAAATATAAAAATTTTTTTTGTCAATTACACTTTACTACTTCATTAAACTCTATTTAGAAAGTAATATTAGTTCTCAGCTTCAAAAAGATTAAGATTACAACTTGAATTGCTTTAAATATTTTTAAGCTTAAGTAATATATATTAGTATTGCTTATTTTCTAATATCTAGAATCTTATTATTATATTTTTACAGTAATACTTTCTTTATAAAGAATGAGAGTTTGAGTATATATATAAATATTATAAAATAAGTACTTATCATAATAGCATGTAATTGATATTGTATTATAATTTCTGTAAGATTTAGCAAATTAGTTAAGCTTGCTTATATTAGAAATACAAGAACTTTTGGCCAGCACCTTCATATATTTATAGAAAAAAACTCAGGTAACATAAGATTCCTCAATATAAATGGGAAGGCTACTTCTTGCCTTGAACACTTCATATCCCAACCCGAAACGATCTATTTATTCATAGAGGTTATACGCGACTCTAGACTAGATGAAACCTGCAGTGTGATTCTCGATCACGTGAGTAGCCCACGATAACTAATAGAATCCTGTGCCTCAGCCTTGCTGAAAATTTGTCCCTATTGATGCAGTTCGAATTAGAAGCTACCGGGCAATCTGTTCCTTTTCGTTCGTTGTCTATGAGCTGTGCGTTCCGCCGGGGAACCGGCTAGCGATTTTTCAGTAAATGTCGGACGGGTTTTTGATAACTCCCCGCCAAAACGACACATCGCTTTTTGCGCACAACGAACATCTTAGACCCCTCCACCCAGATCGCGCACCCTCAATTGGGTTTATTTGCGCTGTAGGAGCTATCCAGCGTCGGCATGGCGCCTCGAGTAAGTTTCCTCCGCAACCTGCGAGGAAGTCCCAAAACTAAGACCTGTATCTTATACGGTCCGCAGGTCAGCGTACTCCCGACCCTCGAGACAGCGCGGGAAATCCTCGAGAAATCTCTTAAATACCCTAACCCGCCGAATTTGGTGCCGCTATGTGCTACGATACCTGCGGATCTTTTGACGCCTTCGTTGGCGTATTTAAAGATATCGGCGAAGTGAGTCATGACTCGAATTTGGGGGAAGAAGGAATTGACGTTTGCTGACGGAAATTTTGGGGGGAGGGGAGTAGGTCGGAATCGGGGCTGTCGTTTTTGTTTGAGAGTGCGGCGACGACGGAGACGATTGGGAGGTATAGCTTTGTCGGCGCAGGTGTGTATCTCAATCCCACTCTACCTCCCTACTGAACGAGACACCACAAGCTAACTAGGACTACCTTTTCCGGCAGACCCCCGAAAAGTCCTGAAAACCGGCCCCGGCCACGGCCTAGAAACTGACCCCCTCCCCATCCTCGAAGAAGAACTCTCCCAATACCGCGTAGCCAGCATCCCCGGCTTAACCCTCCCCCCTCTCACGGGAGGAGCAATCGGCTACGTAGGCTACGACTGCGTGCGGTACTTCGAACCCAAAACCGCCCGCCCACTAAAAGACATCCTCAAAGTCCCAGAGTCCCTCTTCATGCTCTTCAACACCATCGTCGCATTCGACCACTTCTTCCAAACCGTCCAAATAATAACCTACCTCACCGTCCCCCCGACTCTGGACCTCCTCCCCCACGCTTACGAATCCGCTCGAAACACCATCACATCCCTAATCTCCACCCTCACCTCCCCCACGCCCACCCCGCTCCCCCCCCAACCCCCCATCACCCCCGGCGGGCGCTACACATCCAACACCGGCCGCCCCGGCTACACAACCCACGTGCGCACCCTCAAAAAACACATCACATCCGGCGACATCATCCAGGCCGTCCCCTCGCACCGCCTCTCCCGCCCCACCTCCCTCCATCCATTCAACATCTACCGCCACCTCCGCACAGTAAACCCCTCCCCCTACCTCTTCTACATCTCCTGCTCCACCTTCCACCTCGTCGGCGCCAGCCCGGAGTTACTCGTGAAACTCGACCCGCAATCCCCTGGCCGCGTAATAACCCACCCCATCGCCGGCACCGTGAAACGCGGCGCCACGCCGGCAGAGGACTCCCGTCTCGCTGCTGAACTGGTGGGCTCGGGGAAGGATAGAGCGGAACATGTTATGCTTGTTGATTTGGCGCGGAACGATGTGAATAGGGTCTGTGAACCGCTTTCGACGCGGGTGGATCGGTTGATGGTTGTTGAGCGGTTCAGTCACGTTCAGCATCTTGTCAGTCAGGTGAGCGGCGTGCTAAGAAGAGGAATGACTCGCTTCGACGCATTCCGCTCCATTTTCCCCGCTGGCACCGTCTCCGGCGCCCCGAAAGTCAGGGCGATGGAGTTGATCGCCGAGCTTGAGGGGGAGAAACGCGGGGTTTACGCGGGCGCGGTGGGGTATTTTGGCTACCCGACGCTCGGGGGAGAGGGGGGGGTGGAGGAGGGCGCGATGGACACGTGTATTGCGCTGCGCACGATGTTGGTGAAGGATGGGGTTGCGTATTTGCAGGCGGGGGGGGGGATTGTTTTTGATTCGGTGGAGGGGGAGGAGTGGGTTGAGACGTTGAATAAGTTGGGCGCGAATGTCAGGTGTATTGAGGAGCTCCCCGGCAACGCCGGAGCAGCTGCTCGAGCGGGCCGACAACATCTCCGTCGCCTTCCTGGCCGTGCTCGAGCGCCT